>OOFB01009279.1:71265-93588 GCA_900323305.1 Trachyrincus murrayi | reverse complement strand
CTTTCTCCTCCACCCCTCTCTCTCTTTCTCCTCCACCTCTCTCTCTTTCTCCAGTCCCCTCTCTCTCTTCCTCCAGTCCTCTCTCTCTTTCTCCTCCACCTCTCTCTCTCTCTCCTTTCCTCTCTCTCTCTCTTTCTCCTCCCCCCCCCCTCTCTTTCTCCTCCCCCCCTCTCTCTCTTTCTCCTCCACCCCCTCTCTCTTTCTCCAGTCCCCTCTCTCTCTCTTTCTCCTCCACTCTCTCTCTCTTTCTCCAGTCCTCTCTCTCTTTTCTCCTCCACCCCCTCTCTCTTTCTCCAGTCCTCTCTCTCTCTCTTTCCCCTCTCATCTGACTGGCTGACCTGATCACAAGGGAAACAAGGGGCCAGCCATGAGACGGCCATGATGTGGCGTTTGAGATAACACAGAGGCAAAATTTGGTAAAATGACCATTGTGAAGTCTCAACTGTTGTTTGATTCCTGTGCAAATCCATATAAAATAGATTATATTGAGGGGTTATATTTGGATAATAACAGGTTTAATATGTTCAACTATAAATTACAACAAACTACCCTTTTTTGTTTGGTGGTGAACTTTTCCAGTCCAACAGAGACACAACTGCAGAGGCACAGCAGGGAGACAGGATGCCCCATGCATGGGGTTTAGAGTCAGGCATTGTCATAACACACACACACACACACACACACACACACACACACACACACACACACACACACACACACACTCACACACACTCACTCACACACACTCACTCACACACTCACTCACACACACACACTCACACACACACACACTCACACACACACACACACACACACTCCCACACACCCACCCACACACACACACACACACACACACACACACACACAGTATTTGCGGGGATGCCCTCTTCACCTCTGCCCCTCAGCTCACAACGACACCTGAGCACCGAGGGATTAGCTTCCCATTAAACATTAACCGGGAGGTGTAGCATCGGAGACAGAGAGGCAACAACTCCAGAAGGGGGAGGTGTGGCCGATTCCTGGCCACGCCCCTTTAACCGCTGGGGGAGGGGCAGGACATAATAGGTAAGGTTATTGGATTGTTTATGCACAAAATGGCCAGTGAGAAGGGGCAAGAGTACAAGCGAAACACACACGCTAGCTTCAGTTGGAATGCCACAAATAATAATAATTATTATTATTAAAATAAATAAATGATAATAATTCATTCGTGTGAAATAAGATAATAAGTTAAATTGTTTATATTTACTGAGAGGAAATATATAGACTATGTTTGCCACGTCACTGCAGCTTTCGGGTGGATGGTTTGTTGTTGTGTGTGGTGTAGGTCAGTGATGACCAACATATTGTGATCTGCATAGTGCTGCATGTAATGGATCTAATCTATAATCCTCCTCCTGGGTGTGGTCCCTGAAGGACATTCGGGTTTTTACACACGTTTAGCGGACCAGGAGGGGGGCAAGTAGTCCCTATGGAGAAGCAATCAATTGTTGGATCATCAAGGAGATTTTCGGAAAAGGCTGGAATGTTTTTTACTACATAGTTTTGCACTGATATCATAAGTAATGATTTCCTGTTGAATAGGCAATCTATCCATTAGAAATCATATTAGTTCCTAATATGAAATTACATCACATTGGTTTGTGTGCATATGAAACACAGGACAAGCTGTCACTGTTACACACCATACCAAAAAAAGAATATATATATATATATATATATATATAACATAAAGCAGGTCATAGACATCCTGACTGCTCCTCTCTGGGGCCGTTACATTCACAGGTTCATCACTCCCAATCCAGTTGGAAACACTTTAACTGCCTTTTCGGTGTTTTCTAGTGTTTATAACAAACTTAATTGTAGAGATGAAGGGAAAGGTGCTGTGCCTCAACTACAGACAGCTGTGGGGAAACTGTCGGTGGAGTGAAGCTGTGACCTTCACTCCACCGACAAAGCTACTGATCCACGCATATACAATGCTAGCTTTGATCACACTGTACCAGCATCGAAACCTATAGCAGCCAACCATTGTCACTCGCACTTTCATCCTTATTCCAACAATATGACGTCTCCGTACGTTTGTCATGAAGCCCAAAGAATAGTAAGAGTAATAGTTTCATGCTTCCCCGCCCTGATGCAGCTTCCTTCCCTCTCTCTGGAAACATTGGATCCGTCAGTGACAAAAGGCCATGATTACACAGAGCGGGAAAAGAGATCCCAGGGGATGGATAAACTGAGGGAGAGGGACAGAGATTCAGAGTGAGAGAGAGAGAGAGAGAGAGAGAGAGAGAGAGAGAGAGAGAGCGAGAGAGAGAAACGAGAAAGAATCAATCAATTAATGGTGAGTACGTCCAAGCGTCCATAGAAACAGATGCAGAAGATAGAGCCTGCACCTTTATCTTATTTGTCAAAACAATCCATAATAATAACAATTGTGTGATGCAAGCCTTGGAGTTTGACCGTTCTCATGTGAACGGTCCTTCGTCATATCCATACGAAGGCAAATGGGTCCAACGAATGCAACGGTAACCCCGTCACCTTTTGAAATGTTTACGCATACTCTCATCAACGCTGAGCGCTTTAAAGAGGACACAGCGTTAAAAGTGCAGTGTTTTCTCTGGACGCTAATTTGGCAATTCAAGGCTCGTATGGAGCAGCTTTCACGACGTGCTGGAATACGATGTGGTCACGCAGTGCAATTTAGTGAACTAAACACACCTGGAACACATTGTTAGCTTGACTACAACACATATTTCCATATAAACTACAAATGTACCCATTTATATATTTTGGCACAGAAAAGCTTCAAATTAACTCACTAAGATTGCCAAACAATTCTGCCGACAGCTGCTGTCGTTTCCAATTAGAAGCTTGTTAGGAAACCGACTTTTGGTAGACTGATAGAAATGTCAATACATGAGCTGACTGCTAATTGTAATTTTATCTCTCGGACTTAAACGAGACAATTTCTGGCATTCAAATTCCATACCTACAATTACATTCTCTCTACTTCACTGTTTACTGTTTCACAAAAACCTAAATCGTGGATCTAGTTACATTTAACACAGGATTTAAAAAAAGCACCCAGAACAAGATGTTGTGCCCTCAAAATACCTGCAGCAAGCAAGTGTCAGTATTATTAATGAGATAATATATTCCTCTCAGGGCATAGAGGTGGTGGTGTTGGCACACAGTAGCATGCACAGGATGGGTGGAGTAGAGCTATGATGTTATTAAAATAGTCGGAAACACCCGGACGCCTCAATAACACACAGTGAATGACTGTAAGACATGCGTGTGCTATGCAGTAGGCCTACACTTGGGAATTGGGATTTTGCTAACCTGGCTGCTAGGCTGGCGACGCAAGCTAGGCATGTAATAATTGCAAAGCATCCAATCAGTACGATTTCATGGTCTGCTGACTTACGGAGACCGCTAAACAATCGAAAGTTATTCAAAATACAATAGGCTATAGATGTTTACATTTAGCTTAAAGATGATCTCCGAATCTCCGAATACACCAGTGGATTTCACTCAGAAACCGCAGAATTAGTTTGTTGTATTTCTGTTTCGCTTCTCCAGTGTGCAGACAGCGGTGGGAGAGCGTTGGTTACTGTAGGCAGGCCAATGTGACCAATGTGTCAGCCACTCCCGGAGACCCGGGTTGGCACGGCGATGCAATGAGCGCATCCCCGGGAGCCACAGAGTCATACCCATTGGCCCCCGTTTCTCTGAATCACGTGTGAATTTCCTCCATCCGCCCTTTCCCATGTCCCAGCATGAGGACTGCTATGACGAATCTGCTAATGAAAGAAAAATACAGTGATGGTCCGCTGTGTTGCTGTGATACCCTGGCAACTCATTTCCTGACTATGGATTCTTACGCCATCTCTGTCTAGATCAACATTAACATGCATGTAGTGCACAGAGCGAGCCACAACCTAACACGCGGATGTATCTGGTCTGTATATTTGTCTTAGTCTGGGTTGTAGCCTTAGTTAGCGAGCCGAAGAGAAGTTGTTTCTTTATATGATGAGCATCTGGAAACAGTAACCAACGTGTTCTTTTCATTAAAGCTAACGTGGCCGTGTTCTCAGTGGCTAAACACATATGAGGACATAACAAGTGATTGTGCTTTAGAGTTATAGATAGTTTGAATGTACAGTGGTAATCATGTACAACCAACCCTCTGGATCAACATAACGGTCCAATGAGTTGTTGCTTGGTGTCATACCAGAACCCCAGTATGGTCCAGACTGTGTTCTGAACAGCAGTGTTGTAACCAGGGCTGTGGGATCTGAGAACATTGGGGTGTGGTGCCCGTGCGTCTGGCCCTCCGTCGGGTTTACGGTCCTGAGGGAGTCAGCAAACAATCCAAAGCAGCAACATCATGGTTTAGTAAGCACAGCAACGCTCCCTGCCAGTATAACGGAAAAAATAATCTAGGAATGCTGTTTAGAAGGAAGCCATCTGTAATGATGACTCTTTGGAGATGGCTCATATTTCTCACACTATCGCTGCCTCAAACACGACCGGGCTCCGTAATTCAGTCTGCAATGAGATTATCAAGTCATACAAATAGCCCTCATCAAAGCAGATGAGGTGCGTCCGACAGCAGCATTAAAGAGGTTTTTTCAGTTTGTGAGTGACACCTGGCAGCAGCCCCCCTCCCCACCCCTCCCATTGGCCTTCCCCGCCGTGTCAATCATTCCATCAAAGCGTAAACGTCACAAAAACTGCTTGAGAAATTTGGTGAAGCTCTATCAAATTGAGGGTTCCCCTTCTGCATTTTTTAGCTGATGGACGTATCAGAATACTCAAGGTGCAAGGAGAGCAACAAAAGATCATACAGGGTAGAGAGATTGATATTAAAAAAATCACATTGAAGTGACTAAGTTATAAAAGATGTTTTGTGTGTGCCTGCCTTATTGGCAGAAAAATTTGAACTATGTCTCGAGGCGAGACAATGAGAATGAATGAATGAATGACTGGCTATGCACAGACAAATTTGGGTTTCACTAACTACCCAGAATGCATCTTTTTGTTTTCTATTACTGCAGAAAACAGACTGAGCCAGGCTTTAATTGCGTGCAAAACTGACTCATTATGGCTTAATGTCTCTCTCTCTTTCTCTCTCTCACACACACACACGCACACGCACACACACACACGCACGCACAAAACAGAGCAACCAGTAATCAAACAGTAATCACAATTTTACTAACTAAACAAAAACCATTGTTTATTCATGTACCGAAACAATGCTGCAAAATGTAAATAACATGATAACTATGATATTTAGTCACACACACACACACACACACACACACACACACACACACACACACACACGTGGAGTACATTTCCCAGACATGTAAGACTAGACTTCCCAATCTAAACATGGAGTCTAACAAGTCAAGATACCAGGTCCTTTTACAAGTGTGCCACTTCTTGACCCTTTTCCATGTTGAACACCGTAGCAACAGGCAGAACCAGGCTACGGACAATGCTACGTTGGTCAGCAGGACAACATGTTCATTCTGTGTTAGCATCTAAATGACCTCTGTATGCTAATATGCTAATTGTATTCTGTGGCAAGAGCAATCAGCCCTCTAATTCTATGGAAGTTGTTGGGATGAATACCCATACTCTCTATTCGCACCATGTTTGACAAATGAGGTTCATTATCTTTTCCCGCTAAATGGCCCGGCAGTTCTGCAGGATGAAAAACAGATTAGCATAATTTATG
Source organism: Trachyrincus murrayi (assembly GCA_900323305.1). Classification (NCBI taxonomy): domain Eukaryota; kingdom Metazoa; phylum Chordata; class Actinopteri; order Gadiformes; family Macrouridae; genus Trachyrincus; species Trachyrincus murrayi. The sequence goes on along the minus strand of OOFB01009279.1, from coordinate 87,836 downwards.
TTCTCCTGTACGGGGGCCATTTATACTAATCCGAAACGCACACGACATCGAGAGAAACTCTTCATTAGAAGCTAAAGGGTTATCCAGGAGGAGTCTAACCGCCCCACCGTCATAACCAAACGTGCGCACTCCACCTCGACAGGGTTTTTATAGGGGTCACGACCTCAGCGTGTCTGCTACACAAGCAGTGACCATGAGGTGCCCAGGCAGCAGGAGGAGGCCACTGATTGATGGAAATACACGACCATATTTAGCACCCCTGGAGACACAAATGCGCACGGTGTGTGAACACTTAACGTCTATGGCCCCACTAAATACAGTATCGCCGGGGATATAACGTTAAGAGTAACAGAGCGCAACACAACAGAGACGCCAGCACGCATATGATTTATGGGGCGTGACTGAGGAGAACAAATATTTGCTGCTACTGAAATTGGCCCCCGACGTAGACGATGGAAGTGTCAGTTAGGATTTTGGCTCCGAGGGGTGTACTACACATATATATATATATATATATATGTAAGTGTGTCAAAGATAGGAATAGATGCATGTCAGTGACACCATATGGAATGCTGTGCCGCAGGTCACACACCCTCATCTCTCGGGCACCGCGGGTCCTCGTGTAGAAATTTAGCCACGGCAAAGCAACAACACACGGCGTTAAAGGCCACTGTTTACGACATGTTACTCCAAGCGGTCGTCCGACAAACAACCTCAGCATTGGGAACAAAAAAGTCACACTTATAATTGTGTCGCAGAGTCACAAGAGCTCCTATAAATCAAATTGTATTGTTCTGCTCCACCATCGTGGATCGTAAATCTGTCAAGAGAGTAAGACAAGGGAAAACAGTAATGGATGAAATGGAAGGAAAGAAAATTATGAAGCTGTTAGCGGAGCGTATGCATTCGCCCCCCCCCCCCCCCCCCACCCCCTCCCTCTCTCTTCGCCAAAAGCAATTTTCAGTAACCTCTTCAATCACAGAAGTTCGTAGGAGAGCAATCGATAATCAGGTTTCAGATCTCAAATGGAATGTGTATGAGCAGACACAAACAATGTCTCCAGGACTGAGTTCCCAGGAGCCTTCAGATCCATCGGTAACAACCAGAAGACATGCAAAAGAAAAAAAAGAAAAACTAAAAACCATTACAAATCAGTTTTTCCCTTCCTATCAGTTTTCAATTATTTTTTTCCGACTGTAGCTCGGAGATGACTTTCAGGTGACAAAGCAGCCAGACCCAAACTCAGAGGTAACCATCATTTCATTACCTTGCTGATTAACAGCCCAGCCACATTAAAACACAGTGTCTCACGTGTGCGGCGCCTGGTTGTGTGAAGACCGCAGAGACCATGCTCAAAATGAAAAAGAAAACTAAAATAATGGACTAAAAACACAGAGAGAGGGGAGTAGTGGCTGGGCCGAAGGAGGATTACCCCTGTCCCCTGCCCGCCCTTCCCCATGCCGCACAGAAACACGATTTGATTCAGTCACAGTTTACACAGCATTATGCAGGATTAATGATGCAAGCCAGGGCTAACTGTATCACAAAAAATCTAAAATACTCTTAGTCTACATCCTCAAATCTCACCGGGATGTAGTCTTAAACAATATTGTGTAATCTGCCTTAAACCTTTTGGTCTAAATATTGCATTAATCGTTTTTAAATGTAATTTTTTAAAATAAATGTTCACGAAATGCCAATGACATTTGACTGGACAAGATGAAAAGTGGCACATTAACAAAATGTGCTGCTGTGCTGTTGTAATTATAAAACACGAAAGGTTTAATTAATGCTATTTTTACGTACAAAAAATATATAATTAAGATTGTGAAGCTATCTCAGCCAAACATTTGTTAGCTATGGCTGTCCCCCCCCCCCAAAAAAAGGTTCTGAGCAACAGGAAAACCAAACACGAAAGATAGCACAAGGCCATGTGGAGGAGTGGATGCTGCTTTTCTTAAGTGCCAATCTCTAATGCCTATGTACTCCCCAACTGTCTAAAGCGTCCATCATAGAACATCCATCATCAGTCAGTTGGCACTTAACAGATATGAAGACTTCTCTTCAGAGGTGTTCTTAGTGCTTTACGCGATAACCGTAGTCCACGTACGAGTCAGTCTATCATTTCAACTGGAGACTGCGAAAACGGTCACATGGACATCAATTGCTGTTGGTCCACTTTGGCCCCGGTAAACATAACTAGGTAAAAAATAACCGCCTCACCCAGACCACCCACTACTAGCCAATTTGTGGTTATAAATAGTATTGCAGGAACAAGAGATCTAAATCGCCAGGGTAGGTGTTTAAAGCGGGGCCCAGGTGAGAGTGATTGCCAAGGTCATGGGAATGATCCCTAATTACCTGTATGTCCAGCAGTCAGGAGACAGGCTGGAGCCCCGGCGCTCTAAACATGACTAATTGGCCCTGCTGTTGCACCTCTTAGGATACAGGTGAGAACTCATTACCAGAGATGATACGCTCCACTGCTGCTCTGCTCCTGGGCAGATGAGGGAACTAAATGAGAAGCCATAAACACATTCCAAACGCGCACGCACGCACACACACACACACAACATGTACGTACACACACACACACACACACACACGTATGTCTGTGCGCGCGCGCGCGCGCACACACACACACACACACACACACACAAACAATGCACTTTACCACAGCGTGGTACTGCGCCACAGTAATGAGTGTCACATGCATGATGAATCCGGGAAAGTAGAACAAGTTCCTCTGGTTGACTATGTAGCATCTGAGGTCTACATTTGGAGCGGTGACAAGACAGAAATACTATGCAGGTCAGTACAGGCACAAGTGTTGACATATGGCATTCACATTTGGTAATTATGAGGTACGGGCGAGGTTTGCAAACATGGGGAAGCACACAACACAACACCTGATGTCAGTTACTGATAATTGCAAATGTGATACACCTTGATCCAGTGCAGAATTCCTTAACCTTCGTTTTACCATTGGAAATGTATGACATGAACTACACACAACATGGGTTGTATTCTGACATCAACACAACAATGTATTTATTATTTAGCAGACACTTTTATGCAAAGCAACTTACTTTGATACATGTCATCACTGCAGGTATGGTTGAAGCATCATGCTCAACAATGTCTACAGGTAGACTGCTGACATTGGGGTTCGAACCCAGAACCTTTTGGCTGTTTGAGTTGCATTCTGACACCATCACTAACCACGATATGAGTTGTATTCTGACACCAATACCAGCCTGTGTATCCAAATCAACTATTAAATGCCATTGCACCACGACAAACATACTACAGGATTGGACATTCTTCCCTGAAATAAAGTATTAACCATGCCTCCTTGAACTTGCACTAGCAATGACAACTGAGGAGTCAGGTCTCTTTGTTACAGGGTTGATAAATAGATGTGTAACTCCTTGACAATGTGACATGGAAAGCAATAGAACTGAACACTGAAGTAAAATTGTAATCATTAAACGTTAAATAAACATTCAAAGAAAAACATGAATAGTCCATCTACCTGTATGGATAAGGGGTAAGAATCTACGCAGTAGTATTTCTAAATGTTCAAAATCTATGCCATAACAGAGGCCTACGGAGTGACGTTTTAGCTTAGTCACTTTCGTTTGCTTATGATTCATTGCACCTACATTCATCATGAAATAGAACAATAGGCCTAGGATTAGTATGCCAAACATTGAAGCATAACGGATTATAGTATAGGCCTATAGGTCACAATGATGAAAGCTATAGCTTTAAGAATTATTTAGAGCCAAAGAAAAACACAGTGATTTGGTTGTGTGAGCATTGATACGGGATTACATGATCTCTTTGGGCTAGATTAGGCTACAGGTTAGCTGACTATACCACACATCGGATGCGACCCGAGTGCTCCCCTGTATCCCGGGTACCATAATCTGATAAACCCTTGCCTCATTGGTGTGCTGAAGCGCGCACAGCCAGCGCAGTCAGCTGAGCGCTATCAATCATACACGGTGTCCACAATGCAAGTATAAGGAACAGCGAAAGCAACCAACGTAGGCTATATTGTAAAAGAGTCTAACCCCTAGACCAGAGCTTGGGATTCATTGTAATTATTTTTTTCGGCATTTCGAGCTGCCCTCGGTCAGCCAAAACGCTAAGCTCGGTTGGATCCCTCCATGCGATGTCAAGTGATGCGTCGGGTTTCATAATGTGCTCTTACCTGCCCACTGTTTGGTTGGCAAGCTGTCGCATTCGATTGAACTGCTTCTTCATCTTGTATTTTCTGCGTTAACACCGATGGGTTGAGCGAGTCCACATATTTCATTGACACAGAGTCTCCAAAGGGCTGGGAATGAGACGGTTCACTTTTGACACACCCGAGTCTTACATCGCAACTATAAATCCTTGCTAAATAAAAAATGGGTGGGCTAATTTCTACTCATTCTGTGGCCTCTGTCATCCACCCCGCTGCTCAGAGATGCTGGACCAAATCCTCCAAGAAGCGAATGACAGCTCGACGACACGACGCTGCGCGCTGCTGCATTGTGGGAAATGTAGTTCCCCCATCAGAACCTGACATGTTGTGCTACTTAATACACACTTAGGCTAACAATCATACTTATCACCAGTGGTCATTTACTATGCCACAACATAACACGTTTTTTGCATTCGATTTTTTTGCAGTCGATTACATTCATCAACTAAGTCGAGGAGGTCACTATACTAATCAACTGATCAAAACAGCTAGATAGATACATATCACAAAGAGCACACTTTACGCAGATAAATGGCGTCCTCTGGTGGCCACTGTGTTGGCTGAAACTACTTAAGTACTGCAACGTATGTATACATACTTCGTTACAGTACTTAAGTAGTATTTTATCTGGACTTTACTTGAGTTTTCATATTTCTGTAGACTTATAGTTTTACTCCAATACATTTGCAGTGCACTCATCGTTACTCGCGTCAATTTCAAGTAGGATATCTGTAAGTAGGCCTACGACTTTCTAGTCGCCTACTGTATAAACCACTGGCTGAAATGGAAGTGAAAAGGAAACTATTGACTAATGTTGACAATATTATTATGATGACATTTGCACATTTATGACATACATTCGAGATGTGTTTCCCCTCCAGGCCGCCAGGGGGTGCTGTGGTTAAAGTAACGTTTCACCGCCCCGATGGAAGAAGCCTTACAGGTTGAATGACACAAGACCAAGAGCGAAACTTAACTTTTCACTGCTGTGTTTTCAGCACTAGTTTCATTCTTCAAGCATCTGCATGTCAAACTGCATCTCAGATACATTCGTGTGAAAACTGACTTTTTGCTATTTTGGGGAATATGCGGGACCGCACGAAAGAATTAGGAAATGTAAGTTTTCCAGGAGAATTGCTAACTTTAGCGCTAAACGGCTAGCCTGGCTAATTTTTTAGGTTAACTCCCTTTATCAAGTGTCGGCAGCTCCTGTCAAGGTGTCTGCCTCGACAACTGTGTAATGCCAAGCGAAATACCTCTTAAGTCAAAGCTTTCTTTATGTCTTCAGTATTTCTGTTAAGATACATTACATTAACAACTTTACAATTTTGGGGTATTTTCCATAAAGGTTGGCATGACAGGCCAATGCAATTTGTGTTATGATCTGCCACTAAGCCCATATGTCGATCTGCTCAAACATCAAGTGTGTGATACCCTGTGTCTCTTAATGACTCGTCCACACACCAGAAGGCCGAGTGCCCGGACGAGGATGAGGAGGGCACAGCGTTGATGGTGAAGCCCGGCACCTCGACAGCAAAGGAGGAGAAAGAGAATGGTGCTTACTTCAAGAAGGTGACATTACGAATTCTACCCCTTTTTCAACCGCGGTGGTATTTAAAAGTATTTAAAAAAGTCTTGAATTAAAGAAAAAAAGTCAATTTAAGGCCTTAAAAGGCATTCAAAAAGTCTTAAATATGTTTTGCGACTCTCGGGGAGAGGAAAAATAATAAAAGTCAAACCAATAAATGTTAAACGTTTATGCCTCCCGCGGCGTGCACGAGCGTGTGTTGATGCAGGATACCTTCACGCGCGTGCAGGATACCTTCACGCGCGTGCAGGATACCTTTGTTGTCAGACAAGCAGCAGGTTGAAGCCTGCAGAGACCCCCTTCAACTGCGCTCATATTTTAAGTTTTCTTTCTGGAGCATTTCAAATTATTGTTTCTCGTGGTGAAAACGTTTGAATTTGGCAACACACATAATGATGGAAATTTAAGCTTTTGGGGAGGTCCTTATGTTGAAGTATTTGTAGCCCTGCCTTGCAACAAATTATTTCCGTTAAGTTTATATTAGATATCACTGGTCGGACTGGGAAAATGCTATATTGGCAACTCAAACATGATCACAATCTGTGGTCTATACAATAAACATTGTGCAAGGTGAAGGAAGTAACTACTGGTCTGTATTGTATCCATTTGTGCTTGATTGCAACATTCTTGATCGTCCAGGTGCTGGAAATTCGGGAGGGACTGGTGTTAATTAAAAAGAAGGTGGCCGACCTTGAGAACAAACAGAAAACCATCCTGGGTGAGCCACTCCCAGAGGACAGTAAGTACCCATGGCTCTCAATCTTGAATCACATGTAATCAACACTCTTTACCTGGAGAAGAAACTGTCAGTAGTAGAAGTAGAAGAAACATTTTTGAGGCATTGAATGGCAAAGAATCGCAAAACATGACATTGTTGATTACCAGCAATTTCCAAGCTGGAAAGGTTTGGAATTCCTACGGTGAAAGACAGCTTCCTATTGTGGCTTAGGGCAGAGCATGGCTGTGTCTAGACATTGTTTTGGGTGTAGAGGCTTAAGGACATAACAGGGCTTCTTACCTTATTCCCTCCTTGATATTATCCATTCATAATCTTACACTATGAGCCTTCACTGGCGAGTAGGGCTGAACGATATGGTAAAAGAATATCATACTGTGATTATTTGGACAGATATTGCGATATGATTCGGTATTAGTGGGAATGATATGAATTCATTTTCACCAAAAAAACTATTGAAATCATGATTAAAAGAGTTGACACCAAATTAGAAGTTGATGATATTTTCACCTTTTCACAGGTATGAAGAGGGATCTCCAGACCCTCCGAGATGAGATCAAGAGCATGGCGAGTCAGATCCAGAAGAAACTGAAGAGTGAGTGGAGTAGCCTATTTGTCTATGAAGTATACGTTTGCTTGTGTTGCCATTACCCTACACCACACACACACCCATCTCTTCATTGATCTTGGTTTTCTTTTGGCAGCCATTGAGCCCAAGAAAGTAGAGGATGATGGGAAATATGTATCCATCAACCTGAGGATGCAAAGGACACAGGTGAAGCCTTTGTTCACTTTTCTCATGCATTTTGAACACTGGGTCACTTTTGTCGCTAAAATGTGTTATTACAATCGTAATCCCACATAATTGATATGTGATTTAAAATAACTTGCTCAACACATTATTCCAAATCTGGTTTGCCAATGTAGTGATTGGTTCAATAAATTTTTTCCTGGTCACTTGTAGGATGTTATTTTCACCCATGGACTGAGTGCATGTCCTCTGTGTCCCTAGCACGGTGTCTTGTCCAGGGAGTTCGTGGAACTGATGGGCCATTGCAACACCATCCAGGCCCATTACAGGGATCGCAACGTGGAAAGGATACAGCGGCAACTCAGAATCAGTGAGTTGGTTTTCGGGCTGGTTTTACGTTGTGCTATCTAAGATTGAACGTTTTTGGTGTCCCTGATGGGACCGTAGAACTTTAAATTTAGTCCTCAGAGGAGATGAACGTTGATGTCTGGGGAAAACATGTTTGAATCCAACTCAAAACGTATGCCTGGCGTCTTCTTCGTCTTGGACACTTAGATTTAGTCGTATACTGAACTAGAAAAGCAGTGCACAATGTTGGCTGTATTGTTAGTCATGTCACGTGACGTCTCTCTAAGAACCAGAAATGTGAACGGCGGGTTTTAAACTTCTGTCTCTTCAGCCGGCAACGACGTCACCGCAGAGGAGTTCGATGTGATGCTTGAAAGCGGGCAGACTGACGTTTTCACACAGAATGTGAGTACATGACGTTTTCACACAGAATGTGAGTACATGACGTTGTGTGGCTATTGACTTACTGCATACCGGGACTTCTACTCCCTTCTGTCTCAGTAGAGAGACACACTTTGTGAACATAATGTATATATAATTACAAAAAAACTATGTTTTAACTACCATACACAAGATATTATTATGAGCAGTATTACCAATATAACTTCCAAAAGTTAAGGGGATCCTTGGGCATTTTATGGTCTGGGCATAGCTAGCGTAGCCATAAACCTCCTTAGGAACCCTGCAAACCCGGCTGGGTATTTAGCAGTACACAAGTACCATGTCAACAACAACAACAACAAAGCTAAGCTAACTCATCATCCACATGTGCAGCTCCTGAGCGACGCCAAAGCCACCAAGCAGGCACTGAACGAGATCGAGACGCGGCACGACGAGATCATGAAGCTGGAGAAGAGCATCCGGGACCTGCACGACATGTTCCAGTACCTGGCCGTGGAGGTGGAGGCGCAGGTAACGCTCAAGACCGCCGCCGGGGGCTAGTCTAGGTCTGCCGCTGAGCAACGCCGCCGTTCTGAACTGCCGCCCCGTCTCTTGTCGCGCGCAGGGGGAGATGGTGAACCGAGTGGAGACCAACATCATCCAGTCCACCAATTACATAGAGAAGGCCAAAGGAGACCTGGTGCAAGCGGCCACGTATCAACAGAAAGCTCGCAAGGTATGTGTGAAAACGGCCGTCTTTGCGGGGGTTATGTTCAGGTTGTCGGATATGCCTTTGATCTTACTCCTCTCTTTTTTTTCTTTTTCATGCAGAAAAAGATTTGGATTGCAGTGTGTGTGGCCATTCTCATCCTCATCCTTGTCATTTCATTGGCTGCCACCTTTGGCTGATGACACCCGGCTGATTGAGTTGACTTGCTGTAGGTGAAGCAGGTCAATGGGTTGTACCTTTATAGGGATATATTGTAATCCCAAAGCCTTTTCCAAGGCCACGTTGTCTTCCTCTAAACCTCGGTCCTACAACCCCCCCCCCCCGCCTTTTTTGAAGAGATGCTCTCTCTAACCTTTTAACCAATACCTTCTCACAGGCAGATGTATAGGTGCTCTCCCTCCCTCCCACACACATTACACGCAAAGCGTATAATCTCAACCCAATAGATAAGAGGTCATGCTTTTGGACTATGAATTCTCTTTGCTGTGCTCTGATCTTCAGCTGGCCCAGAGAAAACGGACATGTGAATTATTGCATATTGCATCTCCATGTTGGATTCAAGTTTCAAGTTTCATGTTGGATTCCACCCCCCCCCCCCATACACACACTCACCCAAGTGCCTGTGAGCAAGGGAGAATGCAGTATTTGATACACTGAAATGGCTTATTATACTGTACTCAGGAAAACTGCTTGTCGAGTTAATACTAATTATGAAAGATGACACACTTTATAGAACGGGGTTGTTTTAAAAACGGCATATATAGAGACTAATATAAATGTACATAGGCAATGTTATTTTGTTGGCGTTGACACTTTTTGTTTTAGGATTCTCAACCTGCATTTGTGTGCCCATTGTAAATAAGAATTGTCCACATCTGGAGTAACTGGCCCGAGCATTGGAACTTCTTTGAAACAAACTCTTCAAAGTTCTCTGAGCAGGTCCTCCATTATTTCCCCATTTTCACTCACTTATTTATATTTTGTACCGTGTGTTGGCTATATGAATCATTCTTCCACAGCAATGTCTCATTAGGAACTTTTTTTTTTAAAAGATTTTAAAACTGTGCCTTTTCATTATTCAAGGTCTACATATGTGAGAATGAAGTCAATTCATGTATTGCACCGATATTATCAGGAAGGGATGAAGTTCGTGCTGTAACTGTTTGCTTTCACGTCTCAACCGTTTTTATTTACAGATTGGATTTTTAACTACTGCAATGCTGTATTCATGCTTTACACGTGCCCTGAATGTTTCCTTTCATCTGTGATATCCTCCTAGGTTACCATCTATTATTGAGTTAACTGTTGGAACTAGATAACAGCAAATGTTAAATAACTAGGGACTTAAGCACAACGTGTGGAAAATGTAAAGATATCTTCCTTTTGTATGGAATTTCCTTAATTGCTGCTGCGTCTTTTGAGGTGGAAATGTGCTGTCAACAAACTGGATAGACTAGAGCAGCACGATCTTTGCAACTGTATATTGATGAAATTTTGATTTTGTATTCATCGCAATGCCACTTATTCTGAGGTTTTAAAATAAAAATCTGTCTACAATATCTGCCTCTTGTCATAATAGGGATGGGTCGGTCATGGAAGTGATCAACATCTGTAAAAAGTAGATTCCTCTATAGGCTCCTATTCAACAAAGTCCAATGCTTAAATATTGAGTAATCAATGTTTAAATGCAGTTGTTTAGCAATAGATTGGTGAATGCAAAGTCCACAGGCCCTAACTCCTACACTTATGCATTTGTAACAAATTAGGTTTTCTATTTCTAGGACATACAAACCAATTTATAAATTGAGTCACAGAATTGTAACTGGGATTATACATTTCTACATTGTAATGAACAATATCCTTGAGCACTGTTTCAGAAGCTCAATACAAATTGTGCAAACACCTTTTAAGGGTACATCTTACACTGTACAGTGTGTTCAAAAATCATTGCCTCCAAGAACACACAAACTGTAAATTTTTGGTCTTTTTATTCAACTGTCTTTCAATTATTCAAGTAAAATGATGCGGAATTACAAGGGAAAAAAAGGAATGTAACAAATGAAATCAAAATCAGACCATCACCATAAACTACCCACTCCCTCAAAATAGCACCCTGCCCCAAAATTATTGACAAAACACAATTCAAAAGTAAATTGACAATTTACATTGTTATCTGGAACTGTACCAGTATTTTTATTCACATATTTTGTCGAGGTTCATTACATGAAAGAAGAGCAATGAATTCATGGCAACAGTACAATATCAGATGGAAAATAAAACAAACAAAAAAAATTTGGTTGCACAGACGGACAAACTGCTGTCCTTGTTGGTTTGTAGGGCGACATTTTATTTTTGTAAATGGAGTTGGGTTAGAGACGAACGGGGCTCTGAGATGCATAGCAAGGTCCCAGTAATGTAGCAGATGATTGAGGCTGCCGTAAAAAAAACAAAAACAAACGAAACTACATGACAACGCACTCGGATGCGACGGGGCCATTTATCAGATGTGCAAAGAATAAATGCAAGGCTGGATTTAGAATGACAGAACCAAAAGACGGAAAGCAAGAAGAAACAACCCCCCCCTCCCCCCCAGATAAGGACAAGCTCCAGCATAGTGCAGAAAAGATCACATTTACAGATCCATTCTCTTCCCAATACCCAGGAAGAAATAATAAAATATCCATAACTTATGCACCGACTACAAAAGAAACGAGTCAGAACAGCCAACACATTTTTCAGAACCCAACTGTCTAAAAACCGTCAACTTACGAGACAACTGCAACTCTGAAAAAGTATTTTCTTGTTTGTTGCACAAATGATCTTTCATTAATAACCCCGTCAGAGGGTGCAATTTCATCCCACCTTTAACACTTGAGTTTTTTTTTTCCAGTCTTTTAAATGATTACAGTACATAAGTGTGAACTAACAACAACTTGTGTTTTATCACCTCACTCGTATTCAATCTACCCCCCCAGGGGTGCATTCAACCACTGTCTGATCTCTCCCAAGCAGGGCTCACCCACTACCGACCACCACAGAGGGCTCCAGAGTCTTCTTTCCCCCCCCCCCCATAAGTCCGCCATCTCTGAGCCGTCCCCCAGAAGACGATGCCTGAACTGGCGAGGAGACCAGCTCCCGATGGGAGGGGGAGGGGACCCAAGAGACGGGGAGACCCACTGGCGTGTACGGCGGCACAGTACTCTCGCGCTTTTATTTTGTAGCGAAAAACAAAAGCGGCAACGTCGTGGAGGTCGTGTCATGCGCTCCCGTAAGTGCCCTTGAGCAGCACCCTCCCTTTTTCTTCTAGGTTGGTTATTTTCCCACCGGCCCTCCCCATCAGGTCTTGTTGTGGCGCTGCTGGCCGGCCGAGGAACGGGTGCTCGCGGCCGGGGAGCGGGCGTGCACCGCAGCCAGTGCCGCTACGCTCCGCAGCACCCTGTCCGGCGTGCCCTCCGCCCCCGAGCTGCTGCTCACCTCCTGGGAGAGCTTGTGAGACCGCCTGCTGCTCCGCCGGCTCCCCCGTCGGCCCTCGCTGGAGCGGCTCTTCCTGTCCTTTCGGTCTCTGTGCGTGGACCTGCGCTCCGAGCTGCGGTCCTGCTCGCTGCCGGAGGAGGCGGCCCGGGAGCGGGACCCCCGGGGCCCGGTGCTCTGGGAGCTGATGCTGGGCGTGCGCTGGCTGCTGTTGCTGCTGCTGCGGCTCCGGCTGCTGCGCCCGCCGTCTCCCTCGCCGTCGCTACTCATGCTGCTGCAGGCGCTGTGCCCCCGGGACGACTCTCCTTCCTTCCCCTCCTTCTTACCACCCCTGCTCCGCTTGTACTCCATCTCCAGGGGTGGCAGGAGAGAGCCAGGACAGCGCCGGGTGGAGCGAGAGGCGCTGTGGCCCGACTGGCTGGGTGTGGAGGCCTTGCTGCCACTGGCTTTGTTGTTGCTGAGGTTCACAGAGTTGGTTTGAGGCGAGGCTGGTACACTTTTGCATTTAGGCTTTTGGTTCTTGTCCGTAGCTCGGGAGCTCCCCGTGGTCTTAGGGTCTTTCCTAAGGGTGTGTCCGGGGGTGTCCACCCGCCCCTTCATGGCCAGGAGTTTGGCTGCGGCGTTGAGGGCCGAACACCTCTTCCCCAGGACCTCTGGCTCCGAGGGCACGGAGGGAGAGCTGTTGGCCCGTGGTTTACCGCGGGCTGCGTACTTCCTGGTGGTCCTGACTGACGATGTGTCACTGCCGGACTCTCCCCCCGTGGACACGGTGGCGTTGCGTCTCTCTGAGCTCCGGGTGGTCCTTTTCCTTGGCCGGTTGCCTTCTCCGACCTTCTCGTGGTCCTGCAGGCCCCGCTTGGCCGAGCAAGTGAGCCGGTGCTCCTTCCTGTCCTCCGATTGGTCTGAGTCGGAGGAAGAGGAGGGGGAGCGGGAATGTCTTCTCTGAGAGGTGGCGGTGTGTTTCTTGTCCTCCTCTCTGCCCGCCCTAGCCTTCTCCTCCTTCTGCACCCCTCTCCCTGGCTCGGGGGAGGCGTCCACTCGCCTCTTCTTGGCAGGGTGCCTGTTCTCGTAGGTCTTCTTATGGTGAGTCTGGCGAGTCAGCGTGGCCGTGGAGCACCCGGAGGACGGCGAGGAGGAGGAGCGACCGGACTCCCGACTGCTCTGGCGACTCAGGGATCTCTTCTGGCAGGAAACCCTCTCGTCTCCGTCGCTCTCTTGCTTGGACCCTCGTCTGTGAAGATCCGCGGTAGGCATGGAATCGGGGAGGGAGGAAGCCGGGGGAGGTGCGGGGTCAGTTGCCTTCTCCTCTGAACTCTCCATAGCTTTCCTTTCGGCCTGAGAGTTGGAAATCTCTGCCTTTTGGTCTTGAATGGTAGCTCCACTGTCCATTTTGGCTTCCACAGAATTTGCCTCTATTTTGGCGTCCTTCTCAGAGTCTCTATTGGGCACTGGCTCTTCTGGAGTAGATGCCAAGCATTGCTGTTTAGAGTCTGCAGAGGGAGCCGGCGTGGGACCCTGGGGCAGGGCCTCGGCCTTAGCTGAAGATGATGCCTCCGGCGGTACAATATGGGAGGTCACTTCCTGCACTGGAGAAGGGACAACTGTGGGGGCGGGGGCGGTGGAGGGAGGAGGAACAGTTTTAGTTGCCGTTTCTGTGGACACGGGTACAGCAGCCGCTGTGGCTGGAGTTTCCTGGGTATTAGGCGAAGTCTTGGTTAGCATAGCAACAGTGGTAGGTTCTACCATTGAAGATGTAGGCACTGTAACTGATTTTATAGGGGCTGTTGCAGCGCTAGAAGTGCTAGAAGTCACTTGGAGAGTTGCCGCTACAGTCGAAGAGGTGGTGGTGGTGGAGGTTGATAAAGTTCCTCCTGAAATTTGTTCTGCTACTTTCACTTCTGTCACTTTCTCCGATGAAACAGATGAAGTTGGCATCTTTGCAGAAGCTGGAGCATGAACCATAACAGGCTTTGTCGGGGGTGTGATTTGTGTGAGAGTTGTAACCGGGGCTGCAGTAGCGGCCGTATTTGTCGTTTCGGTCGTCTTTGCAGGTGGTGAAGTTGTGACTGGTTTCTCAGGGACTTCAACGGTTGTCGCAGAAGTCTTTGTCAGACCTGTAGGTTCAGTAACTTCGGACAATGAATGAGCGGTTGCAGTGGTATTTTCAACCGCCGATCGGGCCAACTTTATGGCAGTTGGTAATGTGGCCGTGACACAAGTGTCTGAGGCGGATGAAACCGGTTTGTCCACCTTGAGCACAGGTCCTGATGCAGTTGAAGAAATGGTGGCGGTAGAAGTAGCAGTAACTGGACTGACCGGGCCCACAGTAGGTGGTGCAGGTGTGGAGGTGGAGGTTGGAGTAGCAGCAGAGGTTGGCGTCGGTGTTGCAGAAGGCTGGGCGGAGGAAGGGGCCATGTTTTTCACGAGCGTACTTTCGCACGTTGGTACCGGTGAACAGTTTGTTGTTTTTGACAGCGCCGATACAGCAGATGCTGCCACTACTACTGGAGTGGCGGCGGAAGGGGAGGTGTGCAATATTTTGGAGGCTGCTGTAGTTGACGTTGTTGATACCGGCATAGATTTTTCAACGGTTGGGTTAGTTGTATTTACTGCCGTGGAACTGCCGTTGACTTCGGACGGCGTGGGAGCCGGAGGCGTTTGTTTAGCAGCTGGGATGGCGGTTGAGGCTGTAGTGGTAGTAGGAACTGGAGCTTGGACAGCTGTGGTAGTGATGGGATCAGTAGCTCGTGGTGGTGGTGGCGTTGGTGGTGGTGGAGGAGGAGGAAGAGGTAGCACTGCCAAGGCAGGTGGTCCAGCAGCTTCACTTTTAGGGCGTGCAGGTGTTGCTAACGCAGGTGTTTGGGATGGACCTGCGGCAGGACCAGATGCGTTTGTTGGGGTGGGTTTGGGAGTCTGATCTCTGGGAGATGGGCAGACGGGTGGTGGGTGGAGGACAGGTGCTGCTGGAACAGTTGTGGTCTTGATGTCGGGTTTCTCTGCCTTGGAGGGCAGGGAAGCCTGACTGGTGCCAACAACAGTCTCCACTGGAGATGTGGGTAGGGGCTTGGTGGGGGGCGACTGAACCTTAGAGTCTGAGCTCCCATCAACAGGCTTCTGACCAGCAGTCTTTGACACTGGATCAGCACTGGCAGCGGTATTGTTGTTGGATTTCTGTCCTGCAAAGTCTGGCACAGTCGAGGGCTCCTTTCGGGGACGACCCCTCTTGCGTTTCGGGGAGATGGTGGGGCTGGCCTCCACCTTGGGTGGGGGTGGGGGCAAGGGCGGGGGCGGAGTTTTAGGAGGTCTTCCCCGTTTCCTTTTCACTGGCGCAACAACAACAGAGTTCTCGCTGGGGTCTGTCCCCATGGACGTCGAGTCTCTGCCAGGCGGTGTGTCCGTTTTCCTGGGCTGCGTAGCCCCCCTGCCCCTACCCAGCAGCTGCTGCTGCTCGCTGAGCTGCGCGGCCATGCGAGACTCTGTCTCCAGCCGGCGCCGCACGGGGAGGTTCCTCAGCACGGGCATGTCTGGAGACAGGTGAGGCGGGGAGTAGGGGGGGTAGCTTCGGACAGGCTGGGGGTGTGTGGGGAGAGTGGGGCTAGAGTCCTGGTCCAAAGTGGACTTACAGGGGGGCCCTTTAGGTTTGTTCTCGGGGCTCTGGGCTGTGGAGTCTCTGCCGGGCTCGTGGTTGGAGCCCCCTGCCTGCTCCTCCATAGCCTCCTCCGAGGAGCCGTGGCCGCCCGTGCCGCTGGCCCGCCTCCTCCTCTTGCGTGGCTCCTTCTCCGTCACCACGGTGACCAGCCGGCCGGGGAGCTTCCGTAGGACCTTGGCGGACGGCGAGTCCTCCGACAGCCCCTTGAGGACCTCCCCATCCGCAGACTGCCGCTTGCGGGGTGAGCGGGAGCTGGCCGGAGGCATGGAGAGGGAGTCCCGGTCGTTGGTGTCCTCTCTGGCAGAGTACAGCTGGTGGTCCACCGGGCAGTTGGACTCCGCTGGCGAGACCACTGTCACGGATCTCTCTTTACTAGCCGCCTTCTCCTCCTTCTCCTTACTGCCCGCCTTCTCCTCCTTCTCTTTACTAGCCGCCTTCTCCTCCTTCTCCTTACTGGCTGCCTTCTCCTCCCTCTCCTTACTGGTTGCCTTCTCCTCCTTCTCCTTACTGGCTGCCTTCTCCCTCTCCTTACTGGTTGCCTTCTCCTCCTTCATCCTCTGCTCCGGACCGGCAGAACGGTTACAGTCAGTTGGCCCATCAGTCTGTGGTTTCCCCCTGGCGGGTGAGGAGGGGGCAGGGGAAGGCACTGGGCTGGAGACGGA
>OOFB01009279.1:44715-64122 GCA_900323305.1 Trachyrincus murrayi | reverse complement strand
TACAAGAATACAACTCCACACCATCTGGCAATGCAGCCTTGTTCAAAATGCAGCCACACACACACACACACACACACGTTGCATCTCACCTGGCTGCACGGTAGCAGGGGACTGTACTACCTTCAGGATGGGGCAGGGGGGCTTGGGCAGGCCAGGGGAGGCGCTAGGGATTCTAGGGGGGGCCATGGTGTAGGTGGCGGTGGCAGGACCAGCGGTGCGCTGGGGGACAGGAGCGGGGGTTCTGACAGGGGTGAACTGCAGCGGGGCCGGCGAGTGTGAGTGTGACAAGGCGACGCGGGGGGAAGGGGCTACGGCTAGGGTGGGCACGGGCCCGCCCTCCTTGCCTGTGGCCTGGCGCACGACGATCTTGACGATGCCGGGGCTGCTCACCATGGACGGGGACACTGCAGAACAGGAGGGGGAGACGCTCAATGTTAGGAGTAGCACAGCGGCTATCATCTGGACACACAATCTTGGAAGAGACCAGGGTTGTCCAATTAGTGAAAATAGGCGATACGCATGCCCCAAATTAAAAATTAAAAAAAAGAGAAGAAGAAGAGGAAAAACACAGCAAGGTAGAGATGTGGCCACAGGGAGTGAAACGTGAAACTTGTACGTGTTGCTCAAATGAGCATGCTTTAACATATGAAAAATCAAAACTAATATTTTCATCCAATGTCACCAGCATTGATTTTCCTGCCCAGATTTTGTTTATGCAGAATGGAAACAGAAACAGGAAAGGGGGTTGGGGGTGGTGGTCATGGTGGTGTGTGTGTGGGTGGGTTGGGGGGGGGGGAGAAAGTGAAACCTTGCGAGGAGACATTGAGAGGCAGCTGGATCCCAGCTGGAGAGGTGTTAACAGGGTGTGTGCTGGCTGTGCTGAGGACAGCCACCTGGGCCGGCTGGCTGATCAGGTGGTGCTGCCCCCCACTGGACACCAGGTGCATCACATTACCTGTTGAGAGACGAGAGGGGAGTTATTCATTAAGCAACCAAATCAAATTGAATTTACATAGCACATTTCGTACATAGAACCACATCGTAAAAAAAAACAAAAAAAAAAACATTGTCAGTTATCTTGTAAAGTCCTGTTTCTCAAGTGAATCCACCCCTACTGAAAGAGGTCTGCGAGGCTCACCTTGTACTGGGCGTGGAGGGGCCAGCGGGACCTGGTGGATCTGTGCTCCAGACAGGGTCAGCTTGTTCCCCTGGAGCTGGAAGGTGACTGGCTTACTGCCCTGACACGATGACACTGGTCTGCCTGCTAGGGAGGCAAGCTGGGCTATACTCACTACCTCGCCAGCTACAGGGAGAGCATAGGAGCAAGTAGTTTAGAAACGCAATTTAGCATTTGTGGTTCAGGTATTATCATTCTGCCGCTCACAAACCTAATACCACTGTACCATTACTCTGCCATTGAAATACATAACATCAGACTACTTTTCCAAAACAATGTAATGCTCCATGTTGTGACAGTATTCACAACACTTCTATTTAATAATTTATGACACTATGATAATTCCCCATTCCCCAACTTCCTGGGACAAGCAGGGAGTGTGGTACTCACAGGGCAGCCGGGCCTGCATGTCAGGGCTGAGGAGAACCCTCTGGGGCATGACCTGGCTGGGGATGGGGGTGGGCTGGGCCAGCACGCTGAGCGCCCCGGGGGCAGTGGGGTGCCTGACGGTCAGGACTGGTCTAGGGCCGCTGGACCTCACCGCGGTCTGGGGGGTGGAGTGGGCGAGTGGGCGAGGAGGTGGGGGCGTGGTTGCCACTGAACACACAACTGTGAGAGAGAGAGAGAGAGAGAGACACACACACACACACACACACACGCACACACGGGAAGGAGAACAGTTGAAAAAGAATGGAGGAAAGAGATGGATGGGTTCAAATTTAAGTATTAGGTAGTAATGGCTTTAACATAAGCTGTATGCTTCAACAGAGTGGAGCATAAAGCCTACAAGATCTTCAGCTATATTTACCATTAGTCTATTCTGTATCAGTCATGTAAAAACAACTGTAATAGTACGTCACGCGCATTCAGTTCTCTGTTCTAATGGTAAAGATGTAATAATTCTTTGCAAAGTCCTGTCATTTTTTTGTACTTTACTGACCTTGTGGAACCACGGGGGCCGGAGTTCGGGGGGTCTCCGTTACGGTGAGAGGTTTGGGGGTCTGAGCAGCAGGGGTCACCGGGCAGGTGGGCTTGTTGATGAGGAGGACCGGCCGACTGTCCGTCTTGGGCGGTGGTTGGAACGTCCTTGTACAAAAGACATGACAATATAACGGGACGCTTGTTTACACATTAGCCTAATGGGTCTGACAAGTACAACTGATCACACCGTTTAATTGAGCATCTTGTTAATTTAACAGCGACACATTTTGGGACCTTAAGGGTTCCGTGTTTGCGTGGAGAAATTTACAAAATGGGTGACAGCCTTGGCCAGGATTGTAAATAGGCGAACTTGTGACTTCTCGTCAGGAAGAAAAAGAGGAATAACAAAAAATAAGGAACAATGAATTCATGATTCTTGTTTGGAAGCCATAAATTATTCTCTCAATGGTTTGAGGGCTAATTGTAGGGTAGCTCAGTGATACAGGATAGCTGTATTGTGTAAAACTATATCCCTTTTCCATCTTGCCCTGAATGAGCCAGACCTGTTCCACATTCATACAGCCGATGTATATATTACCTGTTGACCTTCATGCGCACTGGTTTTGGCCGCGGAGGCGGTTCTGGAGACTCCATGATCTCCTGGATGAGCTGGCGGCCCACTTTGTGACGGGGCATGAAGACATCGGCCCGGTACCGAGAAACATGCCCCTCCAAACCCAGGAGGTCAAACATGGACAGGTCACAGCGCTGAGAACACAGACTTTGTTTAGTTGGTTACTACTACTACAGTGGTGCATTATAAAGTGATCAAACTACACAGAAACGCAAAATCGATTTTTTGACCTTCATCAGCGTAGAGCACATGTCAAGTGGAGGCCTTCACATGGGCCATTATAAATATATCTGTCATTAGGGGTGCAACAATTCTCCAAATCCTCGATTCGATTTGACTTTCGACTTTATGGTCACGATTTTTTTACATTGGTGATGGCTGGGTCTACACCACTGTAAGACTATCAGCCTTGTTTTGTAAAGAAAAAACACTTGATTCTCATTAACTAACAACATATTCAAACTATGTATAGTAACATTTATAAATAACAAAATATACATAAAAAAAAAATATTAAAACAACAAAAAAGAAGTCTCACAAAAAGGACATAAGAACAACTCTTTTGGCATTTGTGAATATGTCCGCCATGTTTGATATGTTGCTTGGGCAAAGACAGCAAACTGTAATCTTAAAAAAACAACAACAACAGAGACATTGTTCTCATAACTCATGGGGAAAACAAAATGTTTGCCATAGCGCTGATTATAAAGAAGCAGTAGGGTTTTCAAATAGATGTTGGAGGGGGCGTATAGGTCCGTGTATATTTGACTATACATGGACCCACATAACATGAAGTATCACAGTAGCGCTTGCTGTATTGTTGTTGTTGTCACTGACGCTAGCATAACGGTGTTAGCCATGGTGTTGGATGCACAGCGATTGCTGTGCATCCAAATGTACTCAAAATCATTAGTATTTTATCCCAAGCATTATTGAATGTCTGCGTTGGCGTGCAACGTATGCCTGCTCAGCTTTTGCATCCGGCTAGGAAACGCTGCCATAACAACCATGGAAGGTGCTCCACTGTCGGGTGTTGCGGTGCTGGGCTCCAGCCAAGCTTAAATAATCGCTGTGCTTCAATTCTCAATGGCGAACGTGTCAACTAGTCACTTCACTCACAAGTAATGATACCATTCTTTTGTACATTGACTGTTTTCTGACGTGACGTGTTGACGGCGACGCATGTTTAGTGGAGCCCTGGTATGACGTGAAGTCACTCACAGAATCGCAAACTCCAAATGTTCATAATTTTCGATTTTGATTCCGGGTCGTTACACCTCCATCTGTCATCAATTAATATTTGTGGAGGAGCTTTTCTCTCTTGCTAAGTCAATGTGGTAAACAAGCTCAGGCCTCCCTATCAGTCTCTTCATTTACAAAAAAAAACATACACTCACTGCACTACAAAGCCCTTATTAGGCAGACACAGAAATCCCAGAAACGCTTACTCTTTGGCACACAAAAAAAAAGGATGTGATTCCCCAGTCATTGCCCATTAACTTCCAGAGCTTCCGATTTTTGCCTCGGAGGGAACCTTCTTCACACTGACCTTTAGAGGAGAGACCTCCAGGGCGTCCTGCACCAGGGAGGCGGTGTGGAAGACGATGGGCTTGGTGATGAAGGGGGACTGGATGGGCCGCGGGTCAAACAGGTTCGGGTGGTTACACACCTTGCGGAGCTGCATCAGGATGTTAATCACCGACATGAAGTGTCCGCTGGCGAGGGTTTCCCGCGTTCTGCGAGGTGGAGAGGAATGATGATGGCGGGAAGAAGAAAAAATAGGTTATTCGTTATAAAAAGGACTGGATTTAAAACGGTCTAAAATGTAACGATGTAAACAAACACTGGACAAAAAAAAAATCCCCGGAAAACTTTTGAATATTTTATGGATAATGGATTAAACATCCACGCAAGATGGACTTCTTCTGGTAAACACAATCATTCACAAAGAAAGTTCAAAAAGGAAAAAGCTTAGTTGTTCACTGAATAATGCATCTTATGGGCGTTTTCACACCGACAAATTGGTCAACGTTGTCCGACTGAAAGCGCAAAACCTCTAGGCTACGCGAGGTGTGAAAGACCCCTTGAATGAAACTCCACTCACGCAGCCTGTGCCATGAAGTCGTCGTAGAGGAAGCGCTGCCTCTTGGACAGGCGGCAGCGCACCACGTGCTCATACTTCTTGGGCATCTGCTTCTCTACGTCCACCTTGATCCTCCGCAGCAGGAAGGGCCGCAGCACCTTGTGGAGCCTCTTGATCAGGCCCTCGTTGTACTCCTGGCTGCCCTCGATCATCCCTGTCAGCGGGTTGGCGAACCACTCCTTGAACTCGCGGTGGGACTGGAAGACGTGGGGCATGAGGAAGTGCATCAGGGACCACAGCTCCATCAGGCTGTTCTGCAGGGGGGTTCCCGTGAGCAGCAGTCTCCGGTGGCTGCAACCCGCCAAGGACACAAACACACGGGTTACGCACAGGAATGCGCTCAGGGGGACATCTATATAGATGAAATTATCTTTTTTAAGCCTGCGTTTGAACTTTGAATTAATTTGGATTTAATTTATTTAAATGGTGAATGGCACTTAACCGGGTTGAGAAAGTAGTGAGTTGAACATTATATTAGAAAGATATGCAGTAGATGCATTTCAAACTGAAATAAGATAATTGTGATATAGTAGAAGTTATTTGATGCAGATTTCTTCCCTGAAACGGAGGTTCAACCTGATCTCATCTGACAGATAGGAACCACTCGTCTAGTTTTACCGACCTGTTGAAATTGAGCAGGCTCTGCCAGCGCTGGGACTTGAAGTTCTTGATGTTCTGGGCCTCGTCCAGGATCAGGTAGCGCCAGGACTTGCGTCGGAACGCCTGGTGATCCTGAAGCACCAGCTTGTAGGACGTGATGCACACGTGGAACGCATTGGGCTTGGTCCATCCCTGCGGAAAAGAAAGAAACCAACCAGATGTGAAAAAAGCTGTACCCTACACACACGGATTCAGCATTAAATAAAAAAAAAATCGAATCATGTTTTATTGTGTAAACCAATCGAATGTTGGGACTACAGCATTAAAATCTAAAACGGCAATTTGACTTTTTTTTCGTTCGTTATGTACCTGTCTCTTCATCTTGCGTTCCTTCTGACTGCCAAAGTAGGTGAGGATCTTGAACCCGGGACACCAGCGTTTCAGCTCCATTTCCCAGTTCAACATCACACTAGTGGGGACGATGATCAGGTGGGGGCCCCAGTTGCCTACATGCAGAAGGTTTATGGACAAACCATTATTGAGTACTCTCCAGACAAAGCTGTAAAAGACACCGGGGTACATTTGTAGTCATCCGCCGTGGCACAACAAAACGCACAGTGGGTGAACGGGTTACCTTTTTCACAGGCCAGGTGTGCAAGCAGAGCGATGGTCTGAATTGTCTTGCCTAAGCCCATCTCATCAGCCAGAATGCCGTTGAGCTTCTTCTCATACATGGTGACTAGCCAGTCGAGACCGATGTGCTGGTATTCACGCAGTGTGCCGTCCAGCAGAAAGGGGATGGGCGTCTTGACCTGGAATATAATTGTAAAATGGACCATATTCATATTCAAACATGGTGCGTCTCCCTAGGGCTAGGCGATATGGGAACATTTATTGTCACGATAATTATGGGGAATTCTACAGAATATCGATAAATACCACGATATTCTTATTAACTCAAAATACCATTCTTAACAGTCTAACTGAGGGTCATTACATTGAAGTGTATGTACATTTTAAAGTATGGTATCAGACTAAAATCAGTTTTCCTTTCTCTGACGTTTCAAAGCTCACATTTGATCATTTTAAGGGCATATCTTCTCGTCGTGTTTCATTTAGACTATACAACTGGGTATCACAATAAGTCACAATCTTCATTTCATGACGATACAATACCATCCAAAGACGATAAACGACAATATTGAATTATTGCCCAGCCCTATGTCTCCCCATACATACAATCTATCCTGGATTAGGTCTCATGTCAATTAAAAAGTACCTGATCCTTATATAAGACATGTTAGTAATATAGATAACGCTCTGATGATTGTGACTCACCTTGGTAGTAGCCAGAGTGTAGCCTTTGGGCTGCAGGCTCTCTGCAGTAGCAGCGATGTGGCTGATCTCCTTCTTGGGTCTTGAGCCGGCGGCCGGGGGGCTGTGGTCTCCTTCTTTGAGCAAGACCTCCATCCCTTCATCCCCACAGCTGTCCTCGTCACTACCCTCCTCCTCCTCCTCCTCCTCCTCGTCATCTTCACTCGGCTCTTCGTCCTTCTCACTGTCCTCTTCCTCGCTCTCTTCTGGTGAATCTGAGACACACACACAGCTTTATTTTTTTGGGCAAAACAACTAATGCATACAGCTCCACCAAAATAACCCTCAAATTAAAGAAGAAAGACATTCTATTTAGTAAATACCCGAGGACGAAGAGTTAGTTTCCACATCGCTCTCGTCTTCCTCCGTCTCCTCTTCTTCGTCCCCGGACACCTCAGAGTCTGAGCTGGCTTTAGAAGCAGAGTCCTCAAAGTCCGATGTGTAGGCACCCTTGTACTTCTCCAGGAGCTCATCCATGCTCATATCGCCTGTTGGTGACAAGGAAATGGATATCATTCAATGTACACTGGTGCTGCTTGAAATGTAACATGAATGAATGGCAACATGACTAAATAATTCATATTAAGCTATAGAGAAGATTTTTCAGAATTTAGGGTGACATGAGGATTGAGCCTAGTCTGGTTCTACCAGTGTATCTTGCGAGGTCTTTTCAGTCCTGACCTTTTGAGCCTGACTAGCAATCAATATAAAAAAATAAAATAAAATGCATTTTGCCTCATTTGCCCAATTTAGCATTACATGCATAATACAGAATGGCCAGAACTGTTCTGGCATTTCATTTGTATTAAACAGCAGCAACATGTCACAACATGTCACTGTGAATGTAAAACCATGAGGATTCTACCTTCTTTTGCCAGGTCATCCAGTTCTTCTGCATGGTCCACGTTGCCCTCCACCTTCTCCTGGGCATCGATGGTGTCCTCCTGATCCTCCGCTGTAATGGCCGTAGGAGAAGAAGCAGAACACTTCAGTCATGATTGTTGTTCATGAACTCAAAGATGAGACCAAACACTGCCCCCATGTTGACTACTTGAGATTGGGGGAGGGAGTTTGCTGCCACTCCCACTCAAATTGTGTGCATAAAAGTTCCAGTTGAGTATGGATGTATATTTCAACAGTGAATACTGTGGCGTAGAAATGTCTTACCGTCCTCTTCGTTGGCATTAAATTCTCCATCTTCCTCCTCTACTGAGGAGGAGGTGTCATCCGAGCCCTCCTCTGAGCCCGAGTCCTGTGAAACAACCAGCGTTATTCAACCTTCTAGAAACCAACGTGTCTGAAACACAGAATGCAGTAATATCTCGCTCCCCAGCCATAACCTAGATTGCTGTTATACAACAGACTGAAACAAGTCGCACAATGCATTCATACAAAACCAGTTATTCATGTAGGCAGGTTGGAATGACCACCCCCTGTGGAACAATAATACTTAGTCTCTTCATCCTAGAAGCCTCATATGATACCACCTCAACACTATACTACTACACTATACTGTGATACGATACACAAACCAGCAATAACATTGAAATTGACCAGAGTTTGCATGCACATCTCGGCCCGATCACGATTGGACAGGTGTCCAAGATTCAATCAGGGGAAAAAAAACCAAACCATTTGGCGTGATATGCTGTCATTGTCCGTGTGAACTCACTGCAGACGCACTTGTCACTAATGTGATCACTCGCACACCTACTTCGTCATGGAAACATGCCAGTCAACTCTGATGGCAATCCATAATTTCTAAGAGGAAATTAAGCTCATATGACAAATGCAACACGTCTCTTTAAAAACATTTCCAATTTGAGTGTTGAAGCAGATTTTGGAACATCCGTCGTGAAATTCACCATTGTTGTGAATGTGAACCATGGATAGGCCTCAGCCTGGACCCCTGTCCAGAGCTCCTGGCATGCTGCCTAGACCCCCACCTCCTCACTTAAGGCGCTGTTTCATGTTTCAAGTACAGCAAATATGTTCATAGCATCAGGTTTTATTTGAAGCTGTACATCTGTTGCAATACTCCTACCCCATTCTTAGGATTCACATTTTTTTAATCCACTGCAGATTTGTTTCCTCAAACTCCGAGACACTAACCCCGAAACATAAAGGATCGGTGGTACCAAGCACATCCAGCTTGGACGGTCAAAGACCCCAGCAGGGCAGCGTTATTACCGGTGGGCGCTTGAGCGTGCGTAGGAGGTCTTCAAGGGGAAGCTCCCCCTCTTCTTTCAGCAGCTCGATCTCCCTCTGGTGGCTCGCTGCGTCGTTGCCCTCCTGCTGCTCCTCCACGTCGATTGTCTCCTCGTCATCCTCCTCCTCGCATGGAGGCTCAAAGTCTCGGTCTGCAAAACGGATCCAGAAAACTGTTAAGGGGGCATCTAACAGATTCTCTCACACACACACACACACACACACACACACACACACACACACACACACACACACACACACACACACACACACACACACACACACACACACACACACACCTTATGGTTTAATGGAGTGTAATTGGGCCTAGTGGTAGGCTTAGGTTTCAAATGCACACCTACTTGCAAAACAAAAGCGTTCACCTTGGACGAACTCGGTAGGGGAGTAGAAGCTTTCAGCCAAATAACTAATGTCTGGAAGTGGCCTTCAATGACAGGAGTTATGACCGCCGGGCATGCGGTCGCCTGCACTTGAACATCGGTAGGATCTTGCCAGGTAGTAAATCGAAGGTGACGGTGGACATGCAGCGGCGCACTGGAACCAGTCATTTCCTTTGCCTGGCTGAACAAGCCCTTGCACCAAAGTAATCTCTCACCATGATGGCAGTGTTACCAACATTGGTTGGTGTATAACCAGCATTGGTTATTACTGGCAGTCGCCTGGAGTGATTGATTAGGCCGGTTTCAGAATTAACGCCTTCATTGAACCTGTGCTTTTGAGAGGCTAATGTTTGACATATGATCAGCAGTCCGTTATACAGCCCAACACAGAAACGCCATCAGAGAATGAGTAGGATAACGTACCCTTGAACCCCAATAATTAGACCTCGACAAATCCAAATAAGGCCTCGGTTTACACGACACATTGACTTCTGGGAAAGCGCAAGTACACTTCCTCTCTGGAGTGTAGCCATGACAATGTCTACGAGTGACTCATCTCATATTCATTCACCGGCTATCTCGGAGAATCCAACATCCACCTAATAGAAAGTAGTCCAACCGAAAATGGTTAAAAATCCCACGGAGGGAAGGGAGGGCTCACCGTCGTCGCCTCCAGCCGACGGGGGAGCCTTCTTTGGATGGACGTCTGTACTTTCAGGAGGAGCTGTGGTGGCGAGGGACTGGCTGAGGAGGTCCGAGTACTTTTCCGTCTGGCCCACGATGAAGTCCAGCTGAAGGTCCAAGGCCTTTTTCCTCTTCTCCTCCAGTCTGGACTGCTGCTTGTACTGCACCACCTTTTGTGGACACAAACGTCACGTGAGAATGTGCTAAGAGATTTCCATTTGACTGCGAGCGAGTAAAAGTACCTGTGTATGTATAATAGGATCAACCAAGGACCAACTGTGTCCGGGGGCGACAGTATGCATTTTATCACACAAGAACGGGGTTGCCATGGTACATCCATAGCAGCACTGTACCGCGGTACCAGAAATGAAAACCTGTTCCATGTTTCATTATTGTTGAAAAGCTTGCACACAAAATTAAACTGCGACTCAACACATACAGGCCCGTGCAAGACAAGACGGTGGCAATGTCAGCTGTGCCACATCTAGGAAGACAAACCTTTTCAACACTGCTCCAGAAGGCTCGGACCTCCTTGGCGATCGATGAGGCGATCCTTCTGACTTTAGAGTGTTCGTCTCTCTTGGCCTTCTCCTCCTTCTGCCGCAGGTCCTCGTGGTACCTCATCACCATGCGCACCACCTGAACACACACGTGATGAGTCATGTTTTTCTCCCTTTCAAATATATTTGTAACGCCCTTTTTGCCTCTATGGACAAGACAGTGAAGACGGACCGAAAGGTGGGGCTGAAAGAGGCAGGGGGAATGACATGTAGCAGGTCGGGAATCGAATCTGGGTCACTAAAAGGCGTGTCGTCTATATGGTTAGCGCACTAACAGGCTTAGCAACCGAGCCACTCGTGCTTAATGTCAATGCCCACATTAGGTACGGGCAAACACGGATTTGTTTACAGCTAGGCAGTCTGGCTTACCTTTCTGGCCACCCCTCTCTTCCACCGCCTCTCTTGGGCAAAGTCAGCAGAGAGCCACTGCATTTCCTCACAGAGGTAGTCCCAGTGAACTTTGGGCCGAACGGGCTCTGTCAGGCGGGTCAAGCGCTTGGTGGACCAGAAGCCCTCCTTCTTCAGGGACTGGCTGCGATGCTCTATGTCTGCTTCCTAAAGTGAGCGACAGGGGGTAGTAAAGATAAGTGTGGCAATGTACAGTATATGTGACCTGTGACCCAGGATAGAAGATTGTCATTTGATGTTTAATCTGTTTAGAGTCAAAGCTTAGACAGGAAATTAAATGTACATTTTCTTAAATTTAACAACTCTACTGCTTTTGAACTAAAACTCGGATGCATTCGTTTGTTTAACCCTCGTAAAAACATGCATCACTTGGCGTCGAGCCTTTAAACCAAGACACACATGTTCACATGAACCAGACATGACCCCTGATTCCTTACTTCTCCTCTTATTGACTGTACAAGCATGGGTTCATTTCTCTTTAGGTGCACAGGTAAGGAGTGCAGCGAAAAGGTGCTTCAAAAGTGCCGTTTGAACCCCTCCTCTTACGTGTTTGGCCAGCTCCGCCATGTCCTTCTCGCCGCGAGGTCGATGCGGGGTGGTATGGTCCGACGGGGACGAGGAGGGGGAGAGGAACTTGCCGTGGGGGCCACGGAGAGGCGAGGCCCTCTCGCTGCGCGGGGTGGACCAGTCGCTGGCCGATGAGGGACCAGGTGATGGGGAGGAGGCGAAAGGCGAGGCGGGAGAAGAACTGGCCACGACCCTGTCTGCTATCCACCTGTGCATCTGAGGGCAGAGGGGAGACGGACAGGAGGAAATTATACCCAACCCCCACGAGATGACAGCAGAGGGAAAACCGTAATAGCAACAGCAACAACAACAACAACAACATCAACAACAACATCAACATCAACATCCACAGATGACATTAGAGCACGATGGGAACGTAGCATGATAAGTCAGCAGTGGTTCTCTCAGCCAATATGTTGCATCATAAAAAGAGCGACAATGCAGTATTAGGATGCGGCACAGACTACGCTGTTAACAGTGAGCCAATCAGCCATTCACTGGGTCAATCTGTTCATCATCACCACTCACCCTGAGGAACACTGCCTGACATAGCATGCAGCTAACTCGATGCCTAATAACACCTATTCACATCCACAACATGAATGAGAACTACATGTTCAAAAGGAATGAGAAGTGGGGGTAGAATGTTTAAGTAGAAAAAACCTTTATACTACTATTGTATAGTACAGTATGTGTATTGTTGTATTTTTTTAGTTTCAGGTTTTGTAATAAACATACAAGGATGTGATGTAATAAAAATGCCTGATGTTTTGCCCTGTGAAACCCAGTCCAAAACATCTAGAAAAACTTTCCTAAAACTAACATGAACAGCGTGCTACCCTTAGACTCGGACACCTCACCATTTAAATTAACAGTGTGCTGAATTTGACATGCAACTTCATAATAATGGCTTTGCGGATCAATGCATGTGTACTTCCAAGCGTGAAACATCCATGCTGACAGCAAGGTAAACACAAGGTAATCTCAATTCAAATAGTGTGCTTTAGCACACTGTATTAGCATGACACAGTGCTTAGTAAGTGCTCATGTATCCCAACTATGTAAATTCTAGGGACGGCATGATACCATTTTTTGTTTCCGATCAGATACCGATACTGGAATCTTAATTTTCTTTCATTTAAAAGCTGATTAGGCTAGCCCATTTACTAACTATAACTACCAAATATGAATACATCGATACATACTGAATGACTGAATTGTATGCCATATAAGACAAGAATATACATTCTGTGTCACATGACCACTACATAACACATTGACAATGACGATCACTATACACATCCCCCTTCAACACTGACACCCCCCCCCACAACCACAAGTACTTTCATGTTCCTTTTTTTAAACTGCACTTCTACTCTTTACTCATGTATATTTTTGAGCCAGTAATCCAGAGGGGTAGAGAGGAAGAGATGGAGAGAGAGAAGGGTAGGTGAGGAAGAGAGTGGGAGATTGTTCATATCTCAATTGTATAGGCTATCCTATCCATTTGTTTGATTAGCCTTCCTGCTCTACTTCATAAAAAAAAGGTTTTATCAACAAGTGCTGTTTTATTATTATTTTGCACTGGCCCACACACCCATGGCGATCATCGGCGATTGCCAATATACGTGTGTGCACCCGCATACGCTGGTTAGACAGCGCGACTATTATGAATGGTGAGAAATGACGTGTGTATTATATGTAGTGGTAGTGATCCTATGGATCTGCCACACATTCAAAAGTCTGTTTTGAATTGACAATCAAATTTACAAAATATAAATACCATTGCATTATCTCTCTTTCGGCAACATGTTCAACATAAGAAGTTTGGTGAGAAAAAAAAAGGCTGAGTATTGGAGCTATGCAGAGACTCCAGCCACCGATACCACATATGAGGCCAGTATCAGACAGACACCTATTCCCAGTATCGGCACGGTGCATCCCTAGTAAATTCCATTAAAAAACCGGCAAACTTGTCCTCCCTACCTTGTGGGCCGGGCTGGTCATCCCGCAATCCGTCTTGTCGCACTCCGTCTCTTCCTCTTCGTCACTGCCCTCCTCCGCACTGCTGACCGGCGCTGAAGCTGGCTCCCCGGGGGAGCCATCCTGCTCCATCTCCTCACCCTCACAGAGGAAGTCGGGCTGGTCGTCAGGATGCTCGTCAGTGGGAGAGGCGGCCTTTGCTTCCACTGTAGTCGACGACACACCGTGTGGCCGGGGGTTGCTCGGGAGGAGTGTGGAGGCTTTAGAGGGAGCAACACTTTGGGGCACAGGTAATGGCTTCCCTGTTGGGGGTTCCGTCACAATTAAGGCCTCATTGTCAGAGTTGCTTTGAAAGGTTGCGTGGCAGGCGTTGTCAGTTGTGGATGGGCGCGAGGCCTCGGTGGAAGGTGCTGCAGCGGGTGTTCTGTTGAAGGGACGCTGTGTCTGATGGCTCTGGTAGCCAACAGTCACAGTCTCGGGTACTGAGTCTACAACCCAGACGGTTTGGGGAAGGCACTCTTCAGACACCAAGCCGGCACCGGAGCTGTGCACATTGGCAAGAATGTGTTCAGCCGAGTTCTGCCGCTCGGACACCTGCGACAAAGCAGAAGGTGACTGTCCGAGGAGGGGAGACTCTGCCTTATTGTGTGGGAGGAACTTTGGATTTACGGCAGGGGAGGCAGTCTCTGGTGTGGTGTCTCTGCTCAGAGTTGATTTGTCTTTGGTCCCACCGTCTGAAGAAGCCCCGCAGTCCTCAGGCTGCGTGGCATTTACAACAGTGATGCCCGGAGACTGTAGTGGATCAAGCCGGTTATCCAGCTGTATTGACACAGCGAGCGACGAGTCCATAGCCACCTCCTCGGGGATAACCAGCTGCACAGGAGATACGAGAGTGGAGGAACCAACTGTCGCTTCTGGTCCACACTTATCAGGCAGCATTTGAAGAACAGGGGCACCGACCTCTACGTGGTATGTGACCATAGCGCCGGTCGGTAGACATGTTGCCACGGTGTGCCCGCTGGTGGCCGTCTGTTCTGTCACAAACAAACCGGGTGCCGCGGTGGCCTGGACGACACAAACCTCACTCATGTGGGACACTTGGACAGCTTGACTAGCATCTAATACTAAACGCTGCCCCAAAGCAGCCGTTACAGGGTTTTGGATGGAGACGTTGTGGGTGATGACTTCGGAGCCCCCCGACGAGGAGATGGTCTGCTGGGAGATCAGGACGCCGTCTACGTCGCTCACGGTGCAGAGGGGGGACTCCATGTGCAGGTTCAGTCCCTCTTTGACCGTACACTCCTCAGAGTGCTCAAGCAGAGCGTTGAACAGGTTGACCTCATAGCCCGGGGAGTGGGGCTGTACGGTGCTGCTGACGCAGACCGTTTCCTCAGCTACGCCCTCCACCAGGCTGCAGATTTCGTACACCACGGGCTGGGAGTCTAACTGGATGCTCTCTCCGTAAAGCTTGGGCTCACAAGAAGACAGTCCGGAGCCCAGGTCGTTGACCACGGCGGCCTCGCAGATGCTGCCGTCCTCCTGTTGTACCAGGTAGCTCTGATTGACGTGCACCTCCGACCAATCCCCGCCGAGGTGGGCCGGGTCCCCGACGATCACGATCCTCTGAGTGTCCGTCGAATGCACCAGCTCGGAGATCAGCGGGACCTCCACCGTAGCGACCTGGTCCTCAAGGGCAGTAGACCCTTCTACCTCAACAAACCCCACTGCCTGGCTGGAGCCCGTATGGTCCGAGTTGAGGAGATGGGGTGCAGAAGGGAGCTGTGTGAGGCCCTGTTGCATGTTGGAACATTCTGGCAGCACCGCAAAGCCGGACGACGTGAAAGTGACTACGCTATAGTGGTCCACTGTGCTGTCACTCTCCGTTGGCTCTACCTCGGCTGTGCTGATGGAGGCGGGGCTCCGTTCACCAGCACAGGGGTCGGTCGTTTCTCCCGGCCCGGCGTTCTCAAGTACATCAGCCGGCAGAGGCTGAGATTGTGTTTGTTTATGAGAGGTGTCAGAAAGGTCCTTGGCATGCTCTTGCATCTCGACCGACACCAATCCAACCACTCCCGTTGATTCCCCGGCACAGTTTGAGCCCTGGCTGATGATTTGAGGCTGTGTTGTGGGGATGTCAGTTTTTTGCGTGTCGTCACTGCTGTTGGACAAGAGCATGGGGCTGTACTGGGCGGCCTGAGCAGGGGGAGCCGCTGTGGACCGCTCCATACCGTCGCCCTCTGTGGCGTCTTTGAGTGAAAGATTTGCACTGGAGTGTTGGGAGTCAGGTGCGGAAGTGGTGGAACAGGGAGGAGAGGTGGATCGTGGGAGGTTGTCTGTGACTGTGTGCTCTCCTCCACAGAGCTCCTTGTCTGTACAAGTCTCTGAATTATATTCCAAAGTGTCCCTGGCTGAGGCCACTTGACTCGCCTCTGTCTCGGTAATAACCACCAGTCCACCAGCCTCTCCTGCTGGCTCAGTCTGGGTTTTACTAGACTCTGACTGGCTGCTTTCTGTATAAGTTTGGAGCTCTTGCCCTGTAATGTCAGTCTGTAAGCCTGATGAGGGCGTAGGAGGTGGAGGCGGGAGGGGAGGGGAGCTCCTCTGCAACCCAGCAGAGGAACTGCAGTTCTCAGTGAGGGGTATTGGCAAGGTGCCTCCACCTTGGACACTTTCCGTAGAAGCCGTGGGCCCCTCTTCTGGAAGCCCTTCCTCAGAGCCAGTCCCGTGTGGAATAGTCTGGGGTGTGGTGGACGAAGGGACCCTCTCCGCACTGAGGGCCGCTGAGATGTCGCTCTCTGGCGTTGGCACCGTGGGCGTGTCGGTGAACAGTGGGACTGGGCAGGGGGCAGCTGCAACCGGCTGCGGGGCATGCTGAGGTGACAACCCAGCCACATTCTGTGCAGCCCGAGGGTCGACACCCAGCACATCCACAGCCGGGGGGTCGTGCTGCTGCACCACCTCCCCCCCGGAGCTACCTCCCTCTGCGCTGCTTCGGCTACACACTGCACCTGAGGGAACAACACAAGTAGGGGATCTGTGTAAATGAATCAAACGAAAATGTAAATAGGTCAAATAGTGTATTTTCTAAAAAATATGTATGCAATACTAGAGCTTTTCATAGATTGTGTACACCAAAACTAAGTTGGGAGCATCAAAACTAGTTTTTGCAGCATCAGCAACACAAGTAGTACACATTCCCATTCATAAAAAGGTTCTCATATTGACCAGCCAAATCAGCATGCAATGTTCAAAAGCAAAAAACATTATGAAAAAAAAGGCCATTATGTTTACACTTTTAATTACACGCAACATATTCTCTGAGCAACAATTTCTTACCTGTCTGTGGTGTCACACACAAATCTTCTGTGCTTTCTACTTCCAGGATGCTGAGATTAGGATCCCCTCCACATATTCTAAAGAGACAGAAATCAAACGGTTGGAATGAACATTACCCCTATTTACAAATTGGCAACTTGTATACCTCTGCTTTCTAAACAAAGCAACACACTAGCATGCTAACAGGCTAGTAAAAATACGTGGTTTAGGGTGGGCAACAGTAATCATGTTAACTTGGACATGAGCATTGAACTACTTGATGTAAATCGACTCCGACTGATTACTAAAACCACTAAAATGTGATCTCGCGCCGGGCGGAAATTAATGTCACATCACGCGAATAACACTGCCGCCCAGGTGGACGCGTTAGCTAGCCGATGCTAGTGAGAAGTGCATGCAATAGATTTGGTCTCGCGCGACTGCGTGGGCACCGGCATTCTAATAACGATATTAGTAGTCTACGAAAGGCTCGTACACGATCGGCTAAATAGCGGTACGTTTTCTTGCGGTCGTCACTTCGGGGACGGGAGGAATCCTGCAGCACGCGCTCCCCGAGCTACGACCCGGCAGACGGAGCGCGGGCCTTCGGTCATTCATTTCACACACTCGTCAATGCGAACGTTATTCATTGTGACTGGTGTGTCGGTAACTTGTGCACAACCGTTGGCCGACAAACGATTTGATTTTAGTTCTATGCAATAACAATGACCTGTCGGCGCATAATATAAAAAAAACAAAACAAACAATATTCGTTGTTTACTGTTGCGTCGAGGTGGTCTGACTTGCCGCTAAACTTGGAAATGTGAGAGCCTTAAATTGGTTAAATGAGCGTCGCTCTGTTGTCTTGTGGAGTTAGCTTGCTAGCGTGTACGATAGCATACACTGCTTGACTGGCATCACTGGAAAGATTGCTAACTAGCAATCCGAATAGTTGGTAGGTGCATTCATTGTGTGCGCAGGCGCCTTATCCCGCCCGCAATTATGTAATGGTGATTCTCGCTAGTAGACTGTTTATTGCCAATACATATCATGACTTAATTTT
Source organism: Trachyrincus murrayi (assembly GCA_900323305.1). NCBI lineage: Eukaryota > Metazoa > Chordata > Actinopteri > Gadiformes > Macrouridae > Trachyrincus > Trachyrincus murrayi. The sequence continues at coordinate 46,084 of OOFB01009279.1, read as the reverse complement.
TCATTTGGACGGGAACACACGAAAAGTCGCATTATAAACCCGCTTTACGCACTACAGAAAGGAACAATCGCTCGTGACGTCATTGCGTGGGGGTCAAATCTACATGTACAAAATCGCCTTGAAACTATTTTTGCATTGATGGAAAAACGCACTGTACGCACGAAATACGTCCAAATACAAAAAAATATATATATTTAAAAGTTTCATATAAAATTTGCAACGATTACAGGGGTAACTCAGGGGGGGTATACAACAGCCCACAGGTGCCTCTTTTGCAATGACCAGAAAGGGGCCGTCAATTCAAGTTAGTTACGAATTAAAACCACAGTTCTGCTGTAGCGCCGTCTCCTTATTTGCCACGTCACAGCGACAGTGTTATACGAATTGCAAGTTTCTCAAATTCCAAACGGGAAAACGTGAAGTGTAATTCAGTCAGACACTGTCCCGCTTCTGTTTCACCCCCTTAATGTCCCCTAACTTCCTCTATGCCCCCCCCCCCCCTCCTCATTCTCATGGCCGCCATCTTAAGTTCCCACCTACCTGAAATTTCCGACCAATTTTCTTTTACTAAATTCTTGTTGAAGAAGTCGTCATCCGCATGAAATCGTACTCAATCCGTAATGCTAGTAATCCAAACTGTCTCCCGGTACCCAACGAGGTACAAGTAGGTATCTGAGAAGAAGTTAAAATACGGACCGGGAGAGAGTGGGTTCGGCGCAGAATGTAGCGATCGCGGGGAGGAGACTTTACGCAGCGAAATGGTGGAGGACCGCTGCTGACAAAGTGCTGAACAAAGTAGGATCTCGCGAGACACGATCGAGCGCGCCAGTTCAATTGTGTTAATTTAGCTGCATCTTGATTAAACTCTGGACATTCAAGATACTATCAGATTCCTTTTAACAGTATTCCACGTGTAAAATAAAGTTTGAATTGGGTTCAGTTTGGGAATTCAAATAGTTTTGTATTTTTTTAATGCTCTCAAATATCTTCCTATAATTAGGCCTACTCATTATATTATATTTTATATATTCTATTATTTATATAGAACATATATATTTAATGCTTTAACGACCGCATTGTTCATAAATTGAATTATACAAAAGGGGTTTATCCTTACCGTTTTGTCAGAGGCTGTTTTTATTGGGTTCTGTTGAATCAATGGCTGTCCGGTGTATAGGCTGGAGTTTTACCTATTGCGTCGTTACCAGCGCTTTTCATTAATAAAGTGTGAGAAAATGTATAGTGCTGAACTTTCCATGCAAAGCACATATTAAAGATTAAATGATGCAAGGACTTTAAAACCTAATTGGTTACTCCCCCCCCCCCCCCCCCCCCCCCCTTTTTTTTTTTTTTTTTTTTTTAATTTTTT
>OOFB01009279.1:8080-44695 GCA_900323305.1 Trachyrincus murrayi | reverse complement strand
GTAGTCTTGTATTACCTCGTATATGTGAAATGTGATGCATATGAATTAAAGCGACAGAGAGGCAAAGTATATCAGATCACCTCGCTGTACATTCTATTTCAAATCCAAGCAAAATAAGACCCACACAACTCAGTAAACAACAATTCATTTAATAATTAATATATGTGGTCTCTAGGGGAGGGGATTTGAAAGGTATAAAATGGTCATATTAAAATAATTGACCCATTGTCTTTCCTCCTCTCAGTATACCCACTGTCCAGTTGCCTTTTGACACAAGACCTTACATTTCTCAGTCCTTTACGCAGGTGTCCCAACTTTTCCAATGTATATAACTTATCTTTGTGGACGAAACATCTCTTGATATTCACATAAAAGCCTCCCATAGTCCCAAATGTAATGTAACACACAACCAATGACACACGCAAACCTCCCTCCTCCGCACAATAGTCATGAGATCCTTGACGAGGCCAGAGGTTGCAGTGGTTCTGGCTTACGTTCACGAGCAGTTCAGTTTTCTGTGAAAACGAGCCATTTGCATGATTTTTTAATTACTTATGACTACCTCGGGAGAGGGTACTGATTGATACCTGAAACAATGACAAATAACATAACAGTGAATATATTTAATATTATTATTATAGAAGATAATTAATGTTGAGAATAATAATTACAAAGGCATTTTCACTATACTACTATAATCTGGTCCTGGTCATATACCAAATTAGAGGAGTAGGGAAACAGTTACAGGAAGTCCTAACATGTGTTCACCCACACAATGCACCGAGTTCATATTCATCCTTGAAAACAGAGTGGAGAAGCTCCAATCACAGAAGTGGTCAAGTTCAGGGTATGTATTTTGCAGGGTGAGGCAGAGAAGGTACAGATGTGCACTGAACTTCATACATTTCATGAGTAATCTGTCTTCACAATGATGAGACAAAAAATTAAAACAAAACAACCCTTTACCACTGTATTTTGTAAGGCCTCATCCAAAATACAGGATCATGATTTATGTAGAGGAGGGATTTATAATATCCCGTAGAGTTTAAACAAGAAAAGGATTAACCCTTAATGTGTTCTGAAAGTGCACACCCCTCTGGAAGAAATAATTGTTTTAATCCAATAGGAAAAGGCTTGCTTAAAAAAAAGCATGGATCGTGAGATTCACCTGGCGAAAAAACAAAACTGCCTTGTCATATAGCTAGAATAACTAATGTATTAAGGAACAGCCTATATAAAATAAAATAAAAAATACACAAGGATGCACAGAAAACATGTACCTTTAAATTGCACTGATAGAACTATTGGGGGGGGGGGGGGGTATTATTCCACGTCATTCTGAGTCTCACATTTCCCCTCCTGGGACTGTCTGTGGCCTCTCTGTGGCGATTAGAACCGTGTTTGGTTGTTGGGCCTCGGCAGGCCGGGCGGTGCAGTAGGCCGTCGCTACAGACGACTACAGAGGGTGGGGAGGGGCAGGTTGAGAGCAGCACAGTGATCCTTACGTTTCCCTTGATCTCCAGTGATGTGCCTGTACTATCTGGACTCCCCGTCTTTGTGGGTGCTGTACAGAGTCATCTCGCCCGGCCCTCCCAGTCTGGAGCCGCGGGGGGGCGTGGACGACCGGCTCGTCACTGAGGGAATGAGGGGCGGCGGCGCGCCTACCGACAGGGCCCCAACCAGACCTGCGGGAGTCTTGGTCAGGATGCCGTTGGACATGTGGTGCTGGTGTAGCGGTCCGAGGCGCGAGTAGAGGCCCGGGTGGTGCTGGGGGCCGGCGGAGGGTCCATGGGAGAGAGTGTGGGCAAGGAGGCCGGGGTGCAGCTGCTCCAGGTGGGCGGCGGTGGCAGCGTGAGACTGACTTTGGAGGTGGGAGCCGGCGGAGAGGTGCGGGTGTGGGTGTGGGTGTGGGTGCGGGTGCATGCCAAAGTAACGTGCCCGCTCAAAGTCTTCCCTCAGGATCTGGGCTCGCTGCTCCTCGTCCATCAGCCCGCCGCCCGGGGGGCCAAGCTGGGGGGGGCGGTCAAAGTGATGGGCCATGAGGCTGAACTCCTGACGAACGGCGGCGGCGGCGGCGGAAGAGGTAGATGTCTGAGGGTGATGAGGATTCGCTGCAGCTGAGAGGGCTGCGGCCCTCTCCGCCTCCAGGAAGCGCTGAGCGTGTTGGTGCTGGAGAAGGCGCGCTAGGTGGGGGTCCGACCGTAGGGCCAGGTGGGGGTCTGACCGCAGGGCCAGGTGGGGGTCCGACCGCATGGCTATGGCCTCCCTGCGCTGCTGTTGCTGCTGCTGGGCTGCCAGCTCCCGCCAGGGATCCCAGGTGAAAGTGTGGGGGTTCTGTGACGGACCCTGGGGTGGACCATGGGCGAAGCGTTCTCCCCCCGGGCCCATCACCAGGCCCCCGGCTCCGCTCCCCAGGTAGGCCTCGATGGCCCTGGAGTGCTCTAGCAGAGACAGGTGGTGGTGGTGGTGGGGAGGAGGGTGAGGCGTAGGTGGCGGGATGGGAACCCCTGGGGTGGGAGTGAGGGACATGGAGGAAGAGGAAGGGGTGCCCGAGTTGGGCTGGTGGGGGCGGCTGTTGGGGCGCTCAAAGCCGTGGCCGTGGCCGTGGGTCGTAGGCGGGTGCAGGGTGATGGGTATGTGCTCTGGTTCCTCTTTGCGCTCCTCTTTGACTTTGACTGGCGGAAGCAGCATGGGGTGTTTGGAAACGGGTGTTGTCGTCCTGTCTGGCTTCTTACCGTGGGTCACAGAGAAGGGGTGCTTGGAAACAGGCGTCGTGGTCCGGTCTGGCTTCTTACCAAGGGTCATGGCGGGGACGGCGGCGGGGGCGGGGCCGGCAGCGGAGGCCGACCCGGAGGAGGAAGACGGGTGGCTGTCTCTTTGGGAGGAACCGTGGGGGGGCTCGCCGTGGTGGCCGTGTCCTATGGGGTGCTGGGGGGCGCGGGGGTACAGGTCCAAGGGAGAGGGGGCCGAGCGGATGGAGGGTGGGGGAGTGGTGAGCACGGAGGACGAGGAAGACCTGGGCCTGTCTTGGTCTGAAACTAAAGAGGAAGGGCCGAGCGGCGGCCCCCTCGAAGACATCATCGGCATCGAGGGCCTCTTGTCTCCATCCCGGTCCCGCTCTCTGTCTCTGTTTATGCTGCGCGCCAGCTCCTCGATGGGCCCGCTGCTCCCTCCCAGCCCACTGCCGTGACCGTTGAGGTGGGACTGCGGTGTGCTACTGCGGGGTTTGAACGTGGGGGCAACTGGTGACATTCTCACAGGCTGCCGGCCATACAGCATATTGTCTCTGCAAAATAAAGTAACAACATGAGTAAATCATCATTTCATGAAGCACCGTTTTTCAATCATTAATCATGATTGAAAAAATACCAGTCCTTAAATATGCTGGTCTTTAAATACATAGGAATTCCAAATGTAACATTGTAAATAGTAAAGTTGTGCATTTAAGTTAAAAAGGCCAGCACATGTAGATTTCCACACCTGTCTTTCTCATCCTTGATGTGAGGGATCTCCCTCCTTTCTGGCTCTTTCCCACGATCCCTCTCGTCCCGTTTGTCTGCACCCTTGGCCCAGCTGGGACCGCCAGGGAACCCAGGTGGCCCGCCGTGCAGGCGGTTCCATGGGTCGTGATGGTTGGGGTTGGACATGCTGCCGACCACATTGGCTGGAGAATCCTTATGGCCAAAGACAGAGCCACCTGTAGGAAAATCAAAACGTCTCAGTACTAATGCATTGTTCGTAACTTATCCCCGGCCGTTTTACAGTCTCATTGTGCAAAACTAAAAGAGGAGACAGCCTACAGTGCAGTGGGGCTGAATGATACTGGACGATCATGTCTATCTATGGGTCTGGAAGATAAATAGATGTCTATCAAGGCAGTAGTAGTGCTAGACTGACCCAGTGTTGGGCTACCAAGTCCTCCAAAGGCACCAGAGCCTAGCGCTCCCAGTGGAGTAAAAGGTGGTGAGCGGCCATATGGATCTGAAAAATACACACACCATAATTAACTTATTTTATAATTGGATTCTTAACAGCAGCACAAGTAAATATATAAAAGGCCTTAGGCTTTTCCCCAACCCATCAGAAAGATGATAATCCTTTTTCAAGCACATGAAGCATCTAATGCACTTCAGAATAACAACCAAGCATGACGTTCATGTCCCTATTTTGTTTTAACGGTTAAACGGTTACTTATTTTTGGTATAAACAATATTGTATAGATTTTTGCTTCATAAGGGCGTTCAGCAGAAATCAAATGAATGTTAAAATCGTATAGGGGTGAATCAAAGTGACAGACATTGTACTGGATACTGTACACTGATGTGTCTTTTGAAGGTGGAGCATACCCATGTGTGCAGCCGGATTGAGGAAAGACGAGTGAGGCGTTGATGGAGGGATGAAAGGACTTGAGGACTGATGGACTCCACCTGAGGACGGGGGAGGGAAACACGACTCTCTTAAACACGGCCTCATTCATTTAGACAACCAACAGAGATGTGAACGGACAATTAAAAGAGCCGGACGTGACGGTGGGTAAAGGATTATCATGAGAATGTCTTTTGTGAATCAATAAAATTTGTAATAAATACTGAAAATGACTCATTCTGCAAAGACCACACACAACAAGCCCCACAAGAACTAAAAATATACACAGCCATCCAAAAAACACTTTGTTGTGCGCACACAGACACACACCTGCTGCAGTGAACAGACTGGCAGGTCTGGTGAGGTCATGTGAAGGAGGAAGGCCTCCTCCCATGGGCCCCAGAGGGCCCATGCCCCCAGCTCCAGGCAGACGGGCCAACAGCTCATTACGGAAGTCCAGTTTGTGAGGATCAGCCTGCATCAGCTGACAAGAGAAGAAGGATGTGTATCAGGACAAATCATGGACATCATGGATATCTTACTGAATGGAATATATTGTAAGAGACAAAAACAAATGAACTAGGGCACTGGTGTAAGCTTGTGACTCATTTTCACAGACCTGGTCTAAGAATCTTTAATTAAAAGTTTTATGAAATATGCAAGTTTGCCTTCTGCTTTGATAAATAGATATTGGTTGAGGTTTGGGGGGAAACTACTAGTAAATGAACAATGTGTAATTACATCTGATTTAATTAATTTGAATGTCTTATAAGATAGACATTAGAAGACAGCATACCTTCACTTTTTTCTGATGGCTTAGGATCATCCAGGCTACATGTACATGCATAGCGCACCATTTTCCCGGTTTCTGCAAAAGACGAAGGCCAAGCGTTACACGGAGTTTCAGTGGATGTGAGTTTTTGCTCGACTCGCTATAAGTCTTTGCATACCAAGTCAAGAAGCACATGATCGGGGTTAAGCATTGCCATTAGTTTTCGGGTTTGGGTAATGCGAACACACTAGGTCAGTTTAATGAATGTTATTCGTATTAAAAAGAGAGAGGCGTCAGCGTAGAGATTAGACAAGGAGACGTACAAGCAAAGCCATAGCAGAGGAAACAAAGATAGGAGTCCACTCATTCTAGTTCTACAGAAAGATCCAGTATGGTGTGCAAAGGCATTGAATAGACTAGCAGTAGTCGATCACAGAGAAATAGGGTTAGTTCAAAGAGTGTCGGTGAAATGGTGAGAGAAGCATCACTGGCTCCAAGACTAAAGGAAGTCTTGGGATTTCAAAAGTGTCCATTTTGTGCTTACATTACTGACTTTCAACGATGTCCCAAATGGATCAGTTAGCTACGAGAGAACAGAATCGTAAAAACCACTTAAACAAGTTTCACACTTTTTCCCCTTCTAATGTTCATGTAGTGACCAAGCCCATCTCGGTGTACATCATTAGATCAAGACACACATCTCAGATGATAAACAGCCGTATGTAAATAGGATTTAGGTCAACATCCCTATGTAAATATATATGATGACACTTAGGTTTTTAAATGTCATCATCCTTACCCTGGGGTCTTTGGGCTGCAGGTGGTGAGGCACAACCCCGAGTCGAGCGGTCATTTCAGGACCTGTTCCCTGAGGGACAAGAACAGCACAACAACATCAGCCCAGGAGCCTATATGCATCACTCACATATATACATGAAAAGCATCAAACACCCATTTACAATGTTTTCTATAAACTGCTGATTTTAGACACTTTTTAAAGGTATTGAAGTATTGATGAGGTGTTTTTTCTCAGTGTTAATTTAGAAAATTGGTTGACAATATTAATAATGTTATTATAATATAATAAATACAATAGAACTGTGCATACTTCAATATTTGTTCATTTATCACAAGTCATATGGTCATCGTAATATTCAACGTTATCGCATGTTTTCCTCATATCGTGCAGTCCTAGTGATCAGATGATAATCAATAACCTACTCTGAGAGTAGGATCAACAGGGACCTATTTTCATGCTGGGTGTGAATGCGTTCTTAGCCGCAGATGTGTGACACCCGTGTCGTTTTAAGCGGCCAAATGGACAGCGTGTTTTGACAAGCGTATTTCCTCGTTGATAAAGAAATGCTGGCGATCTCCATAAAGACTGTGACAGTCCCACTTACCTTTGGCTGGAAGGCTCCCTGCAGGGAGCTGAACGGTCCGTTGGGAGGAATGACGGGCTGAATGCCAGAGACTGAGGGAGGGGGGTACTGTGGGAAGAACTACATCAGCCACACGCACACACAGAAACATGACTTAGTCACCAGCAAGCTACACCTAACCCATTATCTTTTATAGTAAAGCATTGGAGCTCCTACGGTAAGTTACTTTTATCGCCTTTTTTTGGATTGAAGTAATTCTAAAAAAATGTATTCAATGTATAAAGAGGTATTTTGTGAAGTCTATTTGTACGTAAGCTTGATTAGGTTTTATGCCGGCCGTTTATGTTTTATAATATGACACATTTCTAAATAAAACTATTTAAATTGGATCTGGATTTGGTTTGTGCAAAACTGACAATTCATGGTGTCTTTAAGGGAAGTGTGTATGAGTCAGCCCTGTTACTTCAGATTATTCTATAATCAGATTAAAAAACGGACAAAGTACTCACAGTGTGTCGGTACAACCCGTCCATCTTGCCAGGATATTTATCAAACTAAAAAAAAAAGAGAAAAGAATGCTTTGGTTAAAAAAACAAAAAAAAAGACAAACTTGACATTTCTTCAAGCATCGGCTGGAGCTCAAGGTGCAGGGTTCCTACAGCTTAAGGAAAGTTAGATTCAAGACTTTTTTTTAATGCCACTCGGAATGAAATTTAAGAGCAACTTTACAATAATGAAAATTTAAGAAAACTTAGGGTTAGGGACAATTTTACCCAAATGTTTATTGTAACATAAAACATGACTTCTTTGGTCCAGTGTAAAGGTTAGATGATCTACTTCAAATGTTGAAAAAGTGTTGTTGGTTCCGCTATCATGATCTGCGTGATCTTAATGCGAGAGGCATTCGGTAAATCATAAATAAAAAATTAGATGTTACCAATTCTTTTTTTTAAAGATTGATTTAAGACACTTGAATACCAATTAAGGCCTTATTTTTAGATTAATGAATTCAATGCCTTTTAAGGACTTTTTTAGGTACTGAACATGGAGGGTTTTCTAACTCACCAGTGGTGGCGCGGTGGCCGCCGGGTGCAGGAACGGCGTGAAGTGTTGGTGTGTGTGCGTATGTTGGTGCTGGTGGTTGTGCTGATGGAACTGTAAGGCCAGGGGCTGGATGTTAGGCTGGTTCTGGGACGTCCTCCCGGAGGAACCGGGCGTGGAGCTGGCGGTGGGCGGCCCGCCCGGCGTGGAACGTCCCCCGGGGCCCGCTGCGTTGCCCTCGGAGCCGGGGGTGCTGCGCCTGCCATCGCGTTCTTGCGAGGCCATGAAGTGTGAATTTAGGCTTTGACGCAGCAGTTCCTGATCTGTAGGGTTGGGAGGAAGGAAGTGAATGTATCGTTAGTAACTTTATCCATTATAAAACATTATAAAACGTTATAAAACACTTTCTCATACAGTGTACAGGCTTTCACGTCCCTACAAGTGCAAAGGTTGCTCTCTTTTTAAGTGCTTGAAAACAAAAGGTTCAAATAAAAAAATTACAATTATTATTCTTTTTTTTAAAAATGAATATTTATCTTGACCCCGATTTGCTGCTATGCTGCTGTTAAATCACTGAGCCCATTATGTAACTCAACTAAAACCTGTAATCCGCTTCATTGATGTCAGGCAGCGTGGCATTGGTGAAAAAAGAAACTGCCTAAAAACAGACACAGCTCTATTTTCAGCACCTTGACCACAAAAGATGTTGAATAGTACATTCAGGCAGGTTAGGGTCTCTCTTCCTGATCATAAGTTGCTGTCATCTGCCCACACAAGCACCGTTCCCTAGATGCAAGGTATATGCTAGCCAGCTGTATAGCCTCATCTCACACCCCGCTACCTTACAAGACATTGTAGAGAGGGGTTTCTGACAAACTATAGGGGCCATTTAAAAACGTGTCGCTAGGCCTGATTTGGTTTACTGAAACAGCTTAACCAAATTAACTGCTAATGTTTGTTCCCCTTCCTACTCTTGTGTTTTGGCACCAAAGCGCTGCCTTGGATACTGTTGACACTAACCCTAACCCTCTAAAACACCACAGCGCAAACTCTGCCCGGGACAGGACTCAGTGCTACCGCTCTGTTACAGCAGAGTGTGTTGTAGCAGAGTAGAGGATCAAGGCCCCGATCACCTGGGCTGTGCCACAAGGGGGGGGCCCACATTTGGGGAAAATGTATCTTACAGGGTTTTTATTGTGTACAGATTACTTTTTCTCACAAAAACAGCAGCGATCATATTGCTCCTTCTACATGTGGTGCTACTCTAAATGTGTACATTACTCCTTCTACGTGTGGTGCTAAATGTGTACATTATTCATGACCTTACTCATGAGGCAGCTTACTCACATTCCCTCAAACAATAAAAAATTCCACTAGTTTGTGAGCATCTTTAGCCATCAGCCTAAATTCATAAAGATGCTGAAGCTGAATACATTGCAATAGAACATATACTAAGCTAATATGGCACAGCAGTAAACGACACATAAGAGACTTTGCTATAAGCTTGAGTTTTCACTGCCAACAGCACTAATTTGAGTGGACACTGACCTAAATACCTATTTATCCCTTTAGCTCAAAGTAATGTTCAGCATTATAGGTGCAACCACTCGTTTATGATCACTGCACATCAGTAACACTTTCAGTGACAGCTGGCAAATAGGTCAATCTTTGCTTTTCAGGTCCCTTATCTTTTTGTCAAGTTCAACATTAGAAAGAACAATGAAGCAATAGGATATTTACGAAGCACATCATCGGGTGAAATAATAATTAACAGTTAACAGCATTGCAAACAAAGTAGGAAGTGGAATAGAGAAATGCAGTGAAGCAGCTGATCCTACCTGTGGCATTAGGATGTGCAGACACTTGTAATAGAGGGGGAGGAGGAGGAAGGCCAGGGGGGGAAGTGTACAGGGCCCCAGAGCCAGCTCGCGATGGGGGCCGCATAGGCCCAGACGACCCAGGGACCCTCATGAGGGACATGGACATACTGGTGGAAGGAGTAGGTGGACGCATGTTGGAGGATGAGGAGGCAGCTGACGACGCAGAGGTTTTGATCGAGGCGTTGTTCCTGGGAAGAAAAAAAAAAAGAGGACATTCCAATGTAATTCAAACAATACAATAAAGGGGACATGACGACGATGGTGCAAATGTCACTGCTCTGCAGACCCACCTGTTGTTGATGCCCATGCTGTACATCGAGAGCGAGCTGGCGTGGGGTTGATTTTGAAACGTGAGGAAGGGCTTGTGTTTGGGCAGCGGAGGGCTGGGCTCGTGGCGGCTGTGAATGCCGTTGCGTTGGCTGGGTCGGTTGACCGAGGATGTGGCCGTGGCCGTCGAGTGGGGCGGCAGGCAGGAGAAGGGGGCAGACGAGGTAGAAGAAGTAGAAATGGGCTCTGGGTAAGGCGGCTCCAGGCTCCTCTCTTGACTGCGCTCCAGGCCAGACACCCTGGGGGTCACCATCAGGCGAGCGATGCCTCCACACCGGGATGGCAAAGAGGGGCCGTTCTTGCCAATGGACGAAGCCATGCTCACAGGGGTAGGCTCCATCACTAAAGGAAAACAGTGGAGTGGCGGTGTTAATTCACTTCTACTTAAGCTTCGATACAACATGGGAGGGAAGGTAGAAAGTGGATTTCATATTTCCGTTAGAAATACCCCCTACTTTATTAGAATCATTATCGTACAAGCTGAATACTTGACATTTGCAGCAGGTCGAGTGAGACTGCACAGTCTCTCAGATGAAAGAAGGAAAACAAGGTCTTTCATTCATCTTACCTTTCCTGGTACTGACTGTGAACACTGGATCCATGTAACCGTCAGAGGCCTGCAAGAACAAACGACAAGGTTCAAATACACCACATAGCAATAATAAAATCAATTGAATTGTTGAAATAGAAGATTATTGATGAAGACAATAAAAGAAAGTGGAGTCGTCTAAATTCCATTCAACAGAGCAGAGGAATCATCAACTGATTGTATTGCCTCTAAGAACATACAACACATCCCCAATGGAAAAGAGTGAATGTTTTCATTTCTAATGGGAACATTTAACCCGTTTTAATGAATGAAGATTAGAAGTCAAACAATACACACCTTATCTCCTGAATCGCTCTCAGTGTCACACTAAAAGATGAAAGAATTGCACAATTAATGATAATGAACCATACAATACATATTAATTGGTATTTTTGGCAAATATATGATCACTACACTCTAGTGTGGAGGAGGAGGTAGCACAGGGTAGGAGAAGGAATATGAAACACAATATGTAGAAAGACACTTACAATGTAGCCAGTCTCCAAAGAGAGCGCAGAGGCACCCTGTAGAAATGATTGAACAATTAAAGTGACAATCTTAAGTCAAACACAACATTGAGTCAGGTGAACATGCCTATCTACCTGCTTAATTCAATTATTTGTATGTATTTAAAGAGCAACTTGTAGGTTGGCATCCCTAGTTAATTCATGTGGGGAAAGTATGTCGCAAATCTATCTTTGATTTGACTTGTTTTCTTAATGCACGAGCAGATCAAAACTAAAGTAACTTAGTTACTTGACGTAACTAAAGGCAAGACAAACACTAGGAGGTAGAGTGCAGAATCGCAAAGTCAAGAGTGTCGAGCCGATTAAATATTCATTCTGTAGCACACCTCTATAGTTCACATCCCTTGGATGTAAAAAAACATAACAATATGATTAGGCTGCGGGCCATCACTCCTGTTCGTAGGAGGGTTTTCCACCTCATCTGTCCCAAGACTCGGCTCTCTCCACTTTGCGATTGTACTTGCCATCTACTCTAGCTGTAGCATTTAGCTTACCTTCAGTTACGTCACATTTAAGTTAGATTTTGGTCTGCGTGTGAAGTGAACTCTGCATCACAAAAACAAATCTAGCTGTAATTCGAAAAAAGAATCCCAAGAACAAATATAATTTCGAACTCGATTTGCTACATACTTTCCCACACATTAATTAACTAGGGGCGCCAACCGGTACATTGCTCTTCAACCAAGTTATCGATAACAGGGTCTGTTCCCTTTAGAGCAACATTAATCAGCCAAGGTTTTCTTCACCAAAATGTCAGCTATTTGTTTGTGTTTTTACTTTGTGGCTTCTCAAATGCTACATTCAATTACCAAAGAGCTAGCTGCTAAGAAATTGAATAAAGCAAATGTCAGAAGAACTTCACCCCAAATAACCACCATTTAGTTTTGCTTGTGAGGGTTAGCCAACACGCAGCTAACAAAATGAGATAACATCTGAGTACAGCATGGCAATACATTGATGTATCAAATTCATAATATTGTACTGAACATCATTGAGACATTTTTGTATATTTTTTTATGTGATTTCCTGTCACATCCACATTCGTTATTGTATTATGTGCAGCAAATTAAAATGTGCAGCAAATTAAAACCGAGGCAAAGGAACCAATGGGGAAGCAAAACAGGCTGCTTCAAAATACGTGTTAAGACTAGACCCTTAAACTCCAAGAGCAACGACTAGTGTAATGTCATATTGTATACTATGCAAATATTCTAATAGTGTGTCACGCCATACACAACCAACTGTATGCCTTCAGACATGTACACAATATAAGCCAGTTTGAACAAAAACAAGCTGAACAGATAATGAACAAAGCACGCACACGCACACACACACACACACACACACACACACACACACACACACACACACACACACAATGGTGTGGTAGCCGCACCTTCACATCTGTCTTTCTCCTCTTCTTTCTATTCCTGCTCCAGCAACTATGGGAGAAGCTGGGTGGGCCGCCTTCCTCGGGCTCCGAGAGTGGCCCTCCGCCATTCTCCTCTGGGCCTCGCTTCCTCTTCCTCTTGCTGCCTCTCCCCATCAGCATAGCAGCACGCTGGTTGGGCTTCAGAGAACAGTCCATCTGAGGAGAGGAGGACAGAGAGGGTTGTGGGTCAACGGACTGAAGGAGGAGTGGTTGTTCGGGGTGGACTTGATCCTGACACGGTTACGGTGCAAAGTGGACATTTTGGACGTGCTTAAAAAGGCCAAACGGGAGTGTGTTGTAGACATGAAACAGCATGTGAGCACATATGTTGAACCACCCAGTACAGTCTGAGTGTTTTATCCAAGTATTAATACACGAGCGATGTGACACCTGACTAAAAGTAGCACGATGAGCAATGATCTATGAGCAATGTGTGAAAGGGAAATACAAGCGTCAGTTGACATTCCTTCACACGGCATTCATTTAATGGTTTGTTTTGCTGGGCAGGTCTGGTTACATGTCATTAGCTTTTCCGAAATATCCAACAACCAGAGACACACCTTATCAACCAACAGACACCATGAAACGGCACCGTTGGCCATGTTTAAGGTACTAGATATTCAATGTTTGGGAGATAAGTTTGAAACTACAATTTGACCTTTATTTTTAATACAAATATAATAGCAAAACACACTCTTCTAAAGGCATAACTGTATTCTGTGATTGATACCTCATTTGGAAACAAACCCAATAACAATAATTTGTTGCTGTGTTGTTTGGCTTGCTATATAGATTACTGTAATGTGCCAAGACTAAGCATCACACTTCATACTTCACTGTACAGGACAACAACATCCTGCTAAACGGATAAGCCTCGGAGGATGGAATCTCATGGATTTGAGATTATTTTAATAATTTTAGCTATGATAAACTAAGGCTACGGATATTTTTTCAATCTGGGGAATGTAACAATACACAGAGAAGAACACAAAATGACATTGTGTCGATTTAAGACATGTAATCAAAAAAGACCTCTTGTTCTAGTTTATAGGCCTACTTCTGTCATCAGTTGTGAGGATCTTCACACTGAAGCATATAACTACCCAATGCAGTTCCTAGTCAACAGTAGGAGTAATTAATCCTGGTTAATTGTTAATGTTAATTGTGTTAATATCTATAACAAAAGAAGATACCGTCTCTTCTGTTATAGACCCATGTGAAACATGGGCCTCTATAATGCCTCAAATGTTTTGTGAAATGTGGATGACATTTCTGTAACTGTACATTGATTGATGTGTACGCAAGCAAAACCAACTATTCAAATGTTATTATACATTATTCCATTTCTACTTTAAACTGTGGGCATAACATGGCACAATATTAGAATGAAAATGCAATCTTTCAAATAACATGCAACTAGCATGCTTGTTTTGCAACACATTGGAAAGTGAAATGGTAATAAACCTGGAGTTAGATTTCACTTTCAAGGTCAATGTATATGCCTTTGCATTTCTATTTTAAAATTGGTACGGAAAGTATATAATTAGGACCGAAACAGAATCAACAGTCAGTCTGTGAAAACAAATATTGTTTTTAGCAATTTGCTAAATATGCATGCAATGCAAGTATGGGTGCTATGGTACAATTACATGTTAACCTTGTTGCATGTTAAATTACAAACAATGGAAATTAACATTCCATTTGAATAATATCACATATATACTCCCATATACGAGAAGAAAATAGTTCACATACCCTAAAATGAGACAGGTTCAAGTGCTGAACACAGACTGTCATTTTTTAAATGGCATGTTGCTCTACATGCTTTATCTTTTGCATAAGATTGCACTGCTGTACCTTTGTTTCACATGGCAATTGATGTCTCACTGTGGCCTATGTTGATAACTGCCATGCAGAATGACATCCTGTGCCCGTCACCGTGTGTGTGGAGGCTAGGTTGTGGTTTACTGTGTAGTGGTTGCATAGTTCTCCCTTGTCAGGGCTTAGCTTTGGGTCATTTAAATAATATATATCACTGAGTAACTGAATGTGACAACCCCAATATGTTTCAAGCCCCAAGTTTGGTTGTGTAGAGACACGATGCATTTTACCCAAATACTTGGGTATATCATATTCTATGCTATATTCTATATATAACGATACCTATTTACTTAAGCAGCACATATGAGCTTATTCGTACATGCAGATATCTGGGTTTCCCCATATTGGCCAAGAAATACGCGTGTGTAGACAATGGAATAACTGTTGTTCAAGAGTTGTGCAACCAGGGAGACCGAGAAACCAGGGAAGCATCAGAGGCTAGTAACATGTGCACTGTTATTACTGGCCCTCTTGCAGCACAATCGGACTCAAGTGGGGGGGAAAAATGCAGGCCGTAGACATCAGCTGCGACAGCGGCATAGTGGTCGTTCCCCCTTTGCGCCCCTTGGTTCGCACAAGGGAAGGCAAAACGAACGGCTGGATAATAAATAGGGTGCTCTGCGGCCGCTAACAAGACGCCGCCCTAGGCAATTACCTGAGCAAACACTGAATGGAAAACAAGTTTGCAGAGCACGCAATTAACTGTCATCTATATAAAACTCAAATAAAATACCATGCACCCTATAAGACCGGGGTGCGATCAGGTGTATCAATGCATCGCTTGTGAATTTACCTCCAAGGCCTCGAAACTGATGAAGCTCGCAATAGCGAAACCATCGATGATGTCTTCCTCGCATGACACAGATTCCCTTTTCCTCCGACGGGGAGGCCTGTGTCTTCCGAATCCGTGTCGGCCTTCTCGCCCACCGGCCCCCAGACCCGAGTTCGTTCCACACGCTCCCCGTTCGGAGCCCGAGGACAGGGATGTGGCCCGTTGTTCAGCCAGGTCGACTCTTCTCCTCCGCCGTTCCCTGTCGCGCTGAGAACGAGACCGTCGGTTCTGCCTGAATCCACTGCTTCGGCTCGGGCCCTCCATTGTTAAAACGATCCCTTTAACTCCGATCGGACCAGAGGCACTTTATTTCAAGTCCTGGTCCGGTCAAAGGCACCAAACCGCAAACGAACCACCACCACCACCACACAGGCCCTCCGAGGAGCCTCTGTTTAAAATGGCGTTAATAGTACCAGTGTCTATTATTTAGAATCCTCTGAAAAGAGTGTTTTGGCATCGATGCCTTTCTTACGCCGAATTTTGTGTGTCATTTCGATGAAATGTAAATAAGGAAAATAGTGCATACAAAAATTCATAACATGTTCGTGACATGCAGAAATGTCAGGACATGGCTGATTGTGTCTCGTAGGATATGCTAACGTTAGCTAGCTAGCTTGCGAGCAAGGAATTCAGCCGACAACCAAAATGTACGTATGTAAACAAAAAGAAAAGTCTGCCGTGCTGACAAAACAACACGAATGAACAGTTAACAGATTTTCAAACAGAGTTTTCGTTCACCTTAGCATTATTAAATGTCACCCGTGATCCCACGAACTCCCACTATTTCCACCGGCTTTGACTAAATAATTTAGGGAA
Organism: Trachyrincus murrayi; assembly: GCA_900323305.1. NCBI lineage: Eukaryota > Metazoa > Chordata > Actinopteri > Gadiformes > Macrouridae > Trachyrincus > Trachyrincus murrayi. Next base: position 28,851 of record OOFB01009279.1, on the reverse strand, counting down.
TTAGCCAAACGTTAACGTTAGCCAATTAGCGAGGCCAATAACCCAGATCGCCGACGGTAGGAAAGAAGCAACCATGGTACACGGGTTCTCATTAATTTAAGGATTGTAAATTATATGATTGCCTCGTGTGGGTGGCTCAGGGTAACAAGTTAAACTCGTCAGCCAGAATTAGATATCCTGTTGTTCAGATCGCTCGGATTATAGGTTGTTCCCTTCGTGTTTTGCCAATGTTAGCCAATTAGCCTTAGCATGTCTTATAGCTCACCACGGATATCACAATATATTCGGCGAACTACGTAAGAATAAAACTATTCTTCTTAAAACAGCTTTGAAAATACTCTTAGGAAGAAGAGCAATCTTGTTAACTGACGATTCGCAGCAGCGTGGACATTTTCCACTGTCAAAATGTTAGGCCGATGCGAACGGTTGCATTCGCACCACATCAAAAGAAAGACGTAACGTTAGTGTTAGCACACTCTGGCTAACTAGCCGAACGGGCAGTTAGCAGGCTAATCCACAAACTACTATTATTTTTTTTCAAGTAGGGGAAAACAGTAAGTATATCAGAACCGGTCACCCGAATAGAACCGGCATGTCGCTCCTTCACGCAAGAAAATTATTTCCTTCCACCTCCATCATAAATAAAATATCTAAGGCCCGCATATCAAAGCCTCGGTCTCGAGTTCCATACACAAGGGTGTCGGCCAAGCCCTCATTGGGCTGGGCAACTCCTACATGCAGCCTCGACTGTGTAATCCAATGTTTAGAAGAAGTTGATGGTACTCGCCGACGTCTTCTTTAAATTAAACGTGTTCTTAATCCAGTCTGCAAGTACACACAGAGATAAGCAGTACGACTTCGGCGCTGCCTCTCTTTAAAGATCCCAATAAATTGGAAAAATTATCGCGAAAATTTAGAGACACAACCCCTGTCAGCCGTGCAGTGCATTGTGTGCGTGATTCTTCTTCCTCACTCATGATAGTAGGCATTTGAAAGCGTTGCTAGTACATACTGCCACCAAGTGGAATTTGTTAAAGCGAGCCTACCTGATCAGTGTTTACGTAAAATAACTATTTTATATTGTCAGACATCGAACGACGATTGATGATTTTCACTAAAATAATTGTAAGGGTTTTGTGGACTGCATAGCATCAATTACTTAAATTCATCAATTACACTTTCCTAAATGATATCTCTGCAGAAATATATACCGGTAATACATGCTACAACTGTAGGAACCGTAAACAAAACATTCTGGTTTACATTTAAAAACATACCCAACCTCAGATATATTTCCTTTTATTTACATCAATGCATGACATACAAGTGAGAATTGATAATACATTCAATATTTATACAGCATGGATGGACAAAATACCTGGGTAATGTTTGGCATCTCAACCCAATAATAGTCAAGTACTCCATTTTAGAACTGAGAATGCACAGAAATACTTGAAAATAGATGCTTGTCCAATGACAATAACATGAAATCATCTCCATCATGGCTGTGTAGGAACCTGCTAATGTTGTCCATCATGATCCGCTCTCAAGAGTCCTGTGTGACAGTAGAGAGTGCAGCAGAATGCCTGTTGCTACAGACACATTCAGAGACTCTATACCAGGTATCAGTTGCCTCAAAGGTGGGATGGTAAGGAAGGTTTGACATTGAGAGAGCAATTTTCGAGACACACCCTCCCCCTCACCACCCATTAACAACAATGTAGGTTTGGTCATCTGGAAATCAGAGCAGCGAGTAACTACAGTTGAACAGTTCTCTGTTTGAGCTCCCATGGTGCCAACCACATGCCAACCCTGTGACACTTTCAACTTCAGCATTTCTTCAAGGCTTTCATATCCATAAATGTCAATGACTTCCATGGCACCTGAACTAGCCTTGCTAACTACTGGTGTCAATGGACAGCTATTGTGGAGACCGGTGGCCACTCTGTCCACGCCAAGGAAATATGCTGAGCGCAAAATTGCTCCAAGGTTCATGGGATCTTGAATTCCATCCAGCACAAGCCAAAGTGGGATCATACCACTTCTCTTGACAGATGTGAAGGCTGTCTCCTCTGTAAGATAACTCAGTGGACTGGCCTGAAGACATACTCCTTGATGAACACGCCCGGTCGAAATTCGGTCCAGATGTTTCTTACTTACCCGTTTGATCTGCACTCCACGTCTGTGAGCCTCCTCACAAACCTTTATGATAGAGGTCCTGTGAGACCCCTCGCCCTCCTTAACTAAAAGTTTGAAGGCCTTTCTTCTTCCACTGGTAAGAGCCAAGAGACATGGAGAAATACCAAAAACAACCTCATAGTTTCTGTCGTCCTTGGATTCCACTGTTACATTACAGGCACGTACAGGCTTTTCCGAATCTTCTGTAAAGTCTTCAAAACTGAGCTTATTAAGATCAGATTGTGCTCTGCGATCTTCTTGTGGTCTTCGCTGTAATGGGTTACTTTTCTTTAGAGCTTTATTTTGGGCACGATGCTGATGATAATTACCTTCAGATCGCTTTTGGTCCTGCGACCCATTGGACACAATCGTCTTGCTCCCTAAATGATCACGTTTTGTCACAGCAGGTTTTATGGTGCTGTCCTTGGAACACAGGGGTTTACTTGCAACATGGTAATGGGCAAACGGAGTACCAATTACTTGCTTTCCCAAAGTAGACTTGAGCATGTTGCAGCAGTACTTAGATAGCAATCTTTGTTGACACGCAATATTCCATAAGCCCATGTTTATAATGAGATGAAACTTAGCACGGATTTCATCGAACTACGGTGTTCTGGAGAAACCAACTTGTGCAATTGCGTGGACACTGTCGGTGTGTCCCCTCTTTCCACTATCGACTAAGCAAGGCTAGCAAGCGCAACAAACGTTCCGGCTGAAATAACCTTGCCTATGTTCGTTTAGCACGTCAACAAACTGGTTTTTTCCACAAGCGTTAACATCCACCCATTTCTTCATAAGCGCAGCATTTTAGCACATCCGTCCATTGACAATGAACATGTGCACTCCCTTCGGAAACATAGCGGCTGTTTACGTGACGTCACGTCCGGGGCGTGACCACACCTTGATGCGGAAGTGTACGATACAACAAAAATAAACGTTAAAAACACATCGGGTTGAAGTCAACAAATACGCCTCAAAACTTAGTTTTAGTTTTTAGTTCCTCTGTCAGGTCGGGTCAGCGCACTTGTGCTTCAAGGTAAGACGAACGCAATCAATGTTTTGTAAGTCGGACAAAAGATTTGCATTCCTTAGGCTTGCTAGCTTCACCCGAACGGAGACGAAAACAAGCGTAGCCTGTTTAACTAGGCAACGTTGAAACGGATCATACACTACTAAACACTATATTTTAACACTCGAGTCAAACTTAAACTAGACACTGTTGAACTTGATTGTAAAACGAGTAGGCCTATAATCGAGCCGCGATAGTTTGACAGTTGAGTCATCTTACTGTAAATTAACTTGATTAAAGACTAAGGTTGATGTTAATGCCACCAACGTTCAAATAACAGTTAGTGTCTTTCTTTCACGGTTCATGTGGGGAAATATAATTTCGTTTATTTTCGTTTCACTTAGTTCCTTGCCATGTGACTGTGACCTCTAGCATTTCAACTGTGTCCCTTTTCTGTTTTTTTAAAGATGGACTTGCTCTTCGGGAAAAGGAAGACCCCAGAGGAGATGTTGAGACAGAATCAAAGGGCTCTAAATAGAGCCATGAGAGATCTCGACAAAGAGCGTCAAAAGTTGGAGCAGCAGGAGAAGAAAATCATTGCTGACATTAAGAAAATGGCCAAACAGGGACAAATGGTTAGAGTAATAGTTATGAACCCAGTTAAAATGAATGGAGTATAAAGGGATGAGCATAACAATTGCAGTGTGTCATAATTCAAGTGAGTGAGTTTTGTCACTGTATTTTTTGTTATTGCAGGATGCCGTCAAAATAATGGCTAAGGACTTGGTTCGCACGCGCCGCTATGTCAAGAAGTTCATAATGATGAGAGCCAATATCCAGGCAGTCAGTCTCAAGATCCAGACGCTCAAGTCGAACAACAGTATGGCAATGGCAATGAAGGGTGTCACAAAAGCCATGGCCACCATGAACAGACAGGTCGGTTTTTTGACCACGCATAAGCATTTGTTTGAGTCCTGGGACAGGGCTATTAAAGACATTAACATCAAAGCGCTAGTCACAGGTTATTGTAAACATTTGTATTGGTGGATTTATTTAAATTTAAATTGTATTTCCGCAGCTAAAATTGCCTCAGATCCAGAAGATTATGATGGATTTTGAGCGGCAAAGTGAAATCATGGAAATGAAAGAGGAAATGATGAACGATGCCATAGATGATGCCATGGGGGATGAGGATGACGAAGACGAGAGGTGACAGATTGAGAGAGGCCTTTTTTATTCCTACCTTGTTGCCACCACATGATCCCAAAATCCGAGTTTACAAATCAGTAATTGTGTTCTATTCCATGTACAGTGATGCCATTGTGTCCCAAGTGTTGGATGAACTGGGTCTCAATCTGTCAGATGAACTTTCAGGTAAGAAAACATTGTGTGCTTGACTAATGACTTGTATACAATGTATATAGTATCTTAATGTATTACATTCTCAATGGTATGTATTTACACGTTTTGTATTGTAAGAATGTATATGACGAATACTACCATCCCAACGTTTGCTTAGGTCTACCATCTACCGGAGGAAGCCTCTCTGTGGCAGGCGGGAAGAAGGCCGAGCCCCAGACTGCCATAGCAGACGCAGACGCCGACCTGGAGGAGAGGCTGAACAATCTGCGGAGAGATTAAACATGGTGAACCTGGCAAATAAGCGCACTTTGGTCCCGGGTTTTTAATAACGGATATAATTATACTCAAATTTACCTATCAGATTTCTTTTGATGGCATAAGATGACACAACAAATGCTAGTTTGTTGTGTTAGTAAATGGTGTTAGTAAATGGTCTTTGTTAAAAAAAAAAAGTATGGCTTTTTGTGCAGGCAGATTTACAGTACATTGTGTGAACTGTATCTTTTATCAACACAGTGGAGAAGCAGAGATGTGGCAAATTCTTATCTACTTGTATAATATTTCTGAAGGAAAAATCTCATTGGAAATACTAACATGTGTGTTATCATCTTTCTCTTCCATTCTCAATGTGCGTGCGGATTAACACTAATTAAAAAACGTTGAAAGTAGGTAATGCTGCATCAGTTACCATTTTGATTTGAGTTTCACATATATGATACTGCAGTTTGTACCTCAGGCTAGTTTCCGTGAATCATTGTTGATTAGAATATAAGTGTAACGTTGGTATATCTCCTTTTTTTTTAAAGCGTTTTATGCTGATTATTTATTGATTATTATCAATAATTGATTATCATAGTAGTACAAATTATGACCAGGACAGACATAGCTGAGGATGGTTAGCAAATTTAATCAGCCTTGGGGTTTTCTTGCTAAATGGGTAATCAAATGACATAGAATTTTACCTAAATATTATTAAGCATTGAATGGATTTGGCCCTCACCGCACGGTGCCTGGTACATATTACCATTTAAGCGTATTACAGTTCTGTTCATATAATAACCGAGTGGTCATGTTTATATTTTTGAAGAATGGTGTCCTGTTTTCTTATTCTTTATTCAATAAACGTTTCCTTTTCCAGGTTTGGTTAGACTTTCTGTTTACACAAACAGCAGCAACATGTAAAGCATAGCTAAGTTTGTCCTCACAATGCTTATTTCAAAGAAAATCGTAATTTTTGTAAAATTATATTCGGTGAGATTTTTTACAAATATATTTTCTGTTCATATACAATCCAGTTGTAGAAAATTCTTGAAAACCTAAACCGTATAGACATTAAATTTGTTTTATTCCAAAACAATCAACTTTCAGACCTCAATTATTTTGCCAACATACAATCATAACAGAACAATATTTAAAGTACTCAACACTTAAACATTAAATAATAAAAAAATAACAGCCATGTTCTATGTACAGTTGTTTCTGAAAGCTATGTACAGACCATTCTATTTTTTTCAAAAATTAGCCTAACCATATGCTTGTCGGTTATGTTATTCATATTAGTTGAGCAGTAAAAAGGCAAACAGCCAGACATTCAACTGGGTGACTGTACTGGCAGCCTGTTCGAGCATACTTGGGGACAAAGCCAACATCTACAGCTAAAGAATGACTCACTTTTTTTCTAAACGGGTGCACTTGAATTTTGGATAATTGTATACTTTAGAGACCAATGCATACATAAGTAGCATAATAACTCCACAAAAGCATTGGCCTAAACAAAAATAACAAGAACAAAACTTTTAAGTGTCCAGAACTCATGCGTTCAAAACCTAAAAACACTTGGGTTTTGTTATTCCAATGAACAGAGTTTACACTCCATTCAAAGATATGTCATGTTATCAATTAGGAACTGGTCAGCTCTGAAAGAGCCCATGCAATTTACACAGGAAACCAAGCAAATTACATAAAACAAGAACCAGAGACACATAGGGTGATGGGTCAAATTCCCCACCTGTCTCGTATAGCGAGGTTGGAGCAGTCTTTGTTTTCAGCAAGTAAAAGTGTTCCCAGCATCTCTCATGCTTTGTTCGTTACACTGCATTTACTTAACCTTGTATTATGCTGTATTTAAATTTCTGGACATGCAAAGCGTGGAGAACAATTCCATCCACACTACAGTATATGCTCATTAAGAACCTTTTGTTTCGTGTTGTGCATGCACAACAAATACTATAGTCACTGTACATACAGCACATTACAGTCCAATTTAGTTGTTCGATGAGGCAGAGAATACAGTTGGAAAGGTTGGCATCCGAGAGCAAGCACTGGCAGCAGCAATGTTGCCTAAACATCAAGTTTTTCCTTTGTGTCAAAATGTCAACAGAAATGTAAAATAAAAAACTCTAAAAAGGCCGCCAGGATTTGTCTCCAATTTCCTTTGTTTTGACAACTTGACTGGGCAATGTTTTTTTTTTCTTCAAGCAATACAATTTACGCACATTCATGTCAGAAAAATCAATTAAGGATGGCTCAGATTTTACAAAATGTATTTCAAACGTCTCACAAGACATGCATATGCTTTTGATTTTCCATTTGTAGAAATAAACACAGCTGGAGGATGCTTTAACTTTACTAGCTGTTAACAAAGACATGGGACAAGACCTATTTAGTCTCCTTTTCAGACGTTTAAGGTGGGACAAAATGTACCAAGGTTGGAACAAAATGTACCAAGGTTAATAAGTGGCACAGCCATTTCCAGATCTGTATTGCTTTCCTGCATTTTGCTGGAGATCAGCTGGTCTCTGATGCCTTTTCTGCCCAGAGAAGAACACGTAAGAGCTGGGAATTGAGTAACATTGTTCTTTTGTTGCCTCTTTATCACTTCCGACAGGTCCGATGGGGGGTGTGTTTTTTGGGAACCTCGATGCGGCAGCGGCTTCGGTCGTCGAGCCAGGGCAACTCAAAGTTCCTGTAAAATTGAAATACAATTGACAATTTTAAGTTAAACCAATTAGCAGTTTAATCATGCAAGACCTACGGTTAGTTACATTTTACAAGTTAACATTTCAACACCCATTTACAGCCCCACAAACAATTTGAACTTACTGTTGTGCGAGTTTTGGTAGTGGTCGTCCAAATGCAACCACAGGCAGGAAGGGAGTGATGACTATTGACTCAACTGGTGGTAAAGAGAAAACATCATGTCAGTCAAAACAGTCTTGTCCGGTGTTACTGATTAAATGAATAGATAAATTCTAGGGATGCCACGATTCCACTTTGCCCCGATCCGATCCGATTCCGATTCCTGGGGTCACGATTCCGATTCTGAAACGATTCCTACGATTCTCAATTGTCTAAGAACGATTCTCAATTCCAAACGATTCTCGATTCAAGAATCTAAAATAGATTCTCTACAAAGAGGGATTTCAGGATCTACTCCAGTCCACTGTGTGCTAAGAAAGCCATTGTAAATTATTGCATAAAAGCACATTATGTAGTTTTTATATTTAAAAAAGTTTTAACAACTGATTACAATAACACACAAATGCAAATCTAAGACAAGAAATGTCACATTTATTAACGTGAAACTCAACTTCTCATCCAACAGTCAATTCACAGTAATACAAAAAAAATGCTCTTTGGGAGGCTCTCTCTTAGGCTAACTGCTAACTGCCTTTTTTACACTTGCCAGCCACTTTCAAAAAGAAATACAATTCTATAAAACCCGTATTTTGTGTGACTGTTTTGTTTTAAACAAATCACAATAATGCTTGACATAACATTACATTGACTTGGGAAACTTATTACAAAAGAAAATAATTGCACTGGTGGTAATCCTCCAGATCAGGGGTCCTCAAAGTCCGGACTCCGGTCCGGATCCGGACCGAACCACAACTGTCTCCGGACTCTGAGCAAATTATACTTTTCATGTATTATCTGCGAGACATCGCCGCGACGCAACGCGTCAAACTTCTCCATATGTAAAAGTAAAAGTAAATGTAAATCTCCGCTTCCTCCACTGCAAGCAGCGCTCCGCTTGTCCGACTGCTCCACTGTCTGTAACAGGACGTGTACTCTGCTTTGGTCCGATCACATTCAGCGTACCGTCATCTCCATGACAACTTTATTTACACAATTGAATTTATAGCTGTGAATCTGCGCTGTAAGCTGGGTTTTCTGCAAAGAATGCAACGAAAAGTAAATTGCGAATAGATGATGTCTCCATGTTGCTAGCTTGCCAGCCACACTGCATGCATGCGCATGTGTGCCCACGCGGTTTGTTGCCACAACAACAGAATGCACTACGGAACCCGGAAAGGGGGCGCGGCGGTGGGGACTGGGGACGCTGCGCCGAGGGGGGAAAAACAACTACAAAGAATCGATTCTTGGGAGTTGGGAATCGATTCCGGAATCGTGGCATTAAGAATCGCGATTCTTTTAAGAATCGACTTTTTGCAGCATCCCTAATAAATTCATCAACATTTTTCACATATGAAACTAATCAGACGTACCATCTTCAGTGTCTGGATAGAGGGAGGAAAGCTCTGGTTCGCTCTCTGGCTCTCTAACCTTCTTCTTGTTCATGCGCTGTTGCAAACGCTGAAACATGCGCTGCTCCCGAATCCGCTGAATATCCCATCTGCATACAAATAAAAACATAGGAAAAATTCAAAGATGCCATTCCATGTATGACGACAGAAGAGGACATTGATGATAAATATGTTATAGTGACATGAACGGTTCGAATTGCCATGGGGAAAAAAATAAGCATTTGCTCTGATACACACCTTTTCCTCCTTTTCTCATCTAGCTCTAGCTTTAAGTGGCGCTTCAAATATACATTGTCATCCAGGGCCTGGAGAAAAAGACATACATTTAATTCATTAGTGGGGGTAGAACAATTACGCAATCTGTGATATTCTGGTAAATGTGGAAGCCAAGTGACTGCTTGGTTGATTTTGTGCCTCACCTCTGGGATACTATTAGGATTGTCCACATCCAGGGGCTCTATACAGTTCTCTCTCCAGGAAGGAACTAATAAAGAGAGGAAGACAAAAAAAACATTATTTATATTATGAATTAATAAATAATTGCACAATCATAAATGATAAGTAGTGATATTCATATATAAAACGGACATATGCAATGGGTCCACTCACTGGCTACGTCTTCCTCCTTCTTCGGGGAGGTCTCTCTCAGCGGGGACAGGGGAGGCTGATGCCAGCAGCACAGGTACATCTCTGTGGTGCACATGAAGGGCAGCTCCTCCATCAGCGGGCAGAACTCTGGTTCCTCTTTGCAGGGAAGCAGGGACTCTTGGCCGAGCCTCACAGGCCCTGCCTTCTCTGGGGTCTCCTTGCTGCGCAGCTCCCGGTGATAGGGGGAGCCGGGTCGGATCTCCAGCTTCTGGGGGCTGGACTTGGGGCACTTGCCCCGCGACTTCTGGAGCTTTGGGTCCCCGAAGCAAATTTTCCTGTGGGAAATAACATCAAGTATTTAATAATGGCTGCGTGAGTTTTGTTTTACTTCAGGGTACTCTGAACTCGACTCAACATTGATTTCACAATTTGTTGTTTGACAACGCTCAACAATAGGTTACGGCCTACTGTTACCTCTTCTGGCCCTTGCCGCCTCGGCTGAAGGCAAGAGGCGTGGTCTGCTCCGAATGTGGGCTCTCTTCCACATCCAGGTCCCACATGTCGTCCTTATCAGGGGTCCATGGCTCCAGCGGCTGGAAGAGACGCTTGTCACGGGGGTCCTTCTTGGTGAGCTGAAGACGCCGCTCCATGCGCTCAATCCGTGCCAGCAGCTGAAACGAAAGGAGAACATGTGCAAACGGTCACTTGAGAACTGGATTACAAAAGAGACTGGTGTAACCACCCATGCGTGTACACACGATTACCAATAAAGTCAATACAAAATGTGTACACACCGTCTCCTTTTCGGCTTTCAGCTCATCGATCTCCTTGTCTTTCGATTGAAGCTGTTGCTGCTGTTGCTCAATGAGGTCCAGTTGAAGGAGGAGAATCTGCCGTAAGCAGTTGGCTTGAGAGTGGGGATTGGCGGGGGTCTTCCGGATGTTCCGCCACTTGCCCTCCGAGCTGAGCTCGATGGATGCAGTGCCGTGGACCCCGGGACCGACCCCCTTTGCGCTCTCATCGCCACCCGCTTCCTTGGGGTTATTGTTTATAGCCATTTGCGGGTTATCCATATTGTCAATGGGGAGAGGTTTACCTTTCACTGGGGTTCCCTCACCCCCCATTTGTCTGACTGGGGACAATATCCCCGCGGTTGTATGGTCCTCTTGAAGTACTTCTGCGACTGCGGCAGCGGCGCGGGCAACTTTGCTCGTTGCGTAACTCTGGTCCAAGCCCGCGGACTCGGTGGGAGTCGTCTCGACCCCCTGGACACTGACCAGCACGTCGCAGGGCTCTCTCTTGACGGTTACCGGACTCACGGCGGTGACACCGATCGTATTCTCAAAGTCGATCGTGTCGGCGTTTAGCTTGAATCCCGTGTTAGGATACAGCGTCGATCTCAAAGTCATGGCGAACACAATGGGTTTTCATTCTGCGTGTATTAACAGCGCGGGTTCCTGCGTTAACTGGTTTCCGTTTCGCCCTGCGAAAAGACGACAGAAAAAGGTGTTGCGTTGAATTGAAAGCACGCCGTCGTCCCTAGCTACAAACACCACAAATGCGTCTCTAATCCTCATCCGTTTCAAAATTGCTGGACGGATTTGAACTGTGTGCTACGCTAGAGGAGGGCTGCACAGAGTAAACAACACGTACCAGCGAACTAGGTAGCCGACCAGTTAGGTCGGTGGCATGCATCTCCTTAATTAGCCTAAATAGATTTGTCCGAAAAAGAGCCATAAACAGGCACGGGAGTGGCGACGTGAGACACTGGCGGCAGCCGTCTCCTCCATTTTGGTTCTTGCCAAATGATGAAAAACAATAACAGCCAGCTAGCATGCTAATATTAGCTAACTTGTCCTACGGGCAAAACGCGGCGTCGTTGCAAGACATTCAAAACGTCAACGTCGGAAGTAGTGTAGGTAAAATAATAACGGTTAATTGGAAATGCGACAACATAACGTAAGAATTGTTAAACCATACCTGCCAAGTGCCTTCTTGTTCCCTCCTCAAGACTTATTAAAGCGCCGACTAACAGCGCATGCGTAATTTGCTGGCTGGCCGTGTCTTGTCACAAGGCGGACAGTAGAGGGCGCCAGAGGGTTAACTGCCCGGTTAACTGCCCGGATATCTGCGGGCATGCCATAGAAATATCCTGCGCATTTGTATCGTATCCATTCATAAAAGTAGGTAAAGCATTACATATTTAATGATGTTAAATCAATTATAAACGGCGCTAAATGAACTATGGCACTTGGGATACAACTGAATCACATCGAATCATGTGGATCATACAATATATTATACAATATATAATTCCGTCTAATACAATATATTAGACAGAAAAACACTGCGATCGCGAAGACTACCTCTTTGCGGTGTATGCAAAACTCTTACATACTATGCCGGTATCAACGCGTTATTACTTATTCATATTATACACTAATATACATTTTATCTAACCACTGCATGCAGTCCCAGAAGAATATTCGGACCTACGACTTCGCCACGGCAGCAGGAGGCAGTGCCAGCATAACTACCTCTGAATAACCATCGAAGAAGTAGTGTGCTTCCTGGTTCTGGAACATAAGCTACCTCTGAATACCGTCGAAGAAGTAGTGTGCTTCCTGATTTTGGGAGCATAACAAAACAAAACTCCCACGTCTGTTTTGATGTCGCATATTTCCAAATTGTGGCAACATGCTTAAATAGTTAAATAGTAATATTTGCTATGCTATGTCTGTTAACGTAAGGATATTTTCAGCTGAGAATTTGAAGACCTCGTGAATTTCAGGGACATTGTCCAGGAAGACAACATTAACCAAATTCATCTCGTTTTGATCTATCATTATTCATCTCGTTTTGATCTATCATTATTCATCTCGTTTTGATCTATCATTATTCATCTGATCTTGTTTTGACGAGAAAGCAAGATGCATAGAAGGGGAGTTGGCGCGGGGGCTATTGCCAAAAAGAAGCTTGCAGAGGTATGTTATATTATATTCAAGTAGCTTCAAGTCTGTCTAGTAAGTCTGAGAAACACACTTCATTGTTGTTGTTGTTTTATTTTAATGTAGGCAAAGTACAAGGAAAGGGGGAACGTTCTCGCTGAAGATCAAATAGTTCAGGTAGGAAAATCTGTGTGCGTGTTTAGTCTATTACCAATATAATGCCTATATAACCATATAGATGTATCCAAACCTCTAATTAATGAAAATATCATTTCATTTTGTCAGATGGCCAAACAGATAGATACCTTTAAGTCTCACCTGGAGGAGTTTGCCAGCAAACATAAACAAGAAATACGAAAGAATTCCCAATTCAGAGTCCAATTTCAGGAAATGTGTGCCACCATTGGAGTTGATCCACTTGCCTGTAAGATCATTTCGTAGCTTATACCCAACATGTATAATTTCTCATTTGGTACACAAGATTCTGTTCAATCATTATGATTTTTTTAATTATGACCTGCATTTATTTTCCTCCTTTCACAGCTGGAAAGGGGTTTTGGTCAGAGATGCTTGGTGTTGGTGACTTCTATTATGAGCTTGGAGTACAGATTATTGAAGTGTGTCTTGCCCTAAAGCACAGAAATGGAGGTAAGTGTCACTCAGCCTTTGCTTCATTTCAGCAGTATAACTGAAATCAGTTGATACATTGTGTAATATCTTTTCAGGGCTCATTACGTTGGATGAGCTCCACCAGAAAGTGTTGAAAGGGCGAGGTAAATATGCCCAGGATGTGAGCCAGTAAGTATTATTCTGTCTGTCTGTCTATCCATCCCCCCCACCCCTCATGGTTTATCAATCACGTCTATGTGATGTGACTATTAAACCCATCGCAAATATGCTTCCCAGAGATGATCTGGTGAGGGCCATAAAAAAACTGAAAGCCATGGGCAACGGTTTCGGCATGATCCCTGTGGGAGGCTCGTACTTGGTACAGTCCGTTCCCGCGGAGCTCAACATGGATCATACTGTGGTACTGCAGCTGGCCGAGGTAAGGACTGGGAGTAGTGCGTGGTAATAATGCGGGGGCATGTCTACACCTGCGTGCCATCTCCCTGGAAGGCTAGTACCAATACACAATGAAAGTTATTGTTAAACGTAATATTAGATGTATTTAGTTTATTCGTTATTTACGCATGGTCCAATATTCAGTTCCTCAGCTAGATGTTTTAGCATTCTATAGTTGCACTGTAGTTATAAAACCTAGTTATACTAACTAAGCTATAAAACCTAGATATATTATGTGGAAGAAAGTCTTATGTGGAAGAGGTTGATTGTTTCGCTATGGTGTCAACTTACATTCTGGCTTCGCTTTCTTCCCCCACCTGCAGAAGAAAGGCTACGTGACAGTGAGTGAGATCAGGGACAATCTGAAATGGGAGAGAGAGCGCTCTTGCCGTGTCCTAGTAAGTGACTCGGAGGGGAATTCCACTGCAGGCGGTGGTTACCAGGTTTCACTCGTGTTACAAGAAATTAAATCTGTTTGTCTACCGTCTCGTTCCCAGGATGACCTGCTGAAGGAGGGACTTGCTTGGCTGGACGCACAGGCAGCTGGAGAACCCCAGTACTGGCTACCTGCACTGTTCTCTGAGTTGAGCTCCCGTGATGTCACACCCGAAGAAGCCAATCAAATGACACCTTGAGGAAAAAACTTTTTATTCTATTTTTTTAATATATGTACAGTTTGTCTTGGTTGAAAACGGGGGAGACTGGCGGACAGGCACACATGATGAACTAGCACTTGTTTGCATTGTTGGTCAAGTCAATGCAAATTCCCCATGTCAGTCGGTGTACTTATTTCATAATTGTATAACCTGAGAATAGTATGTCTCACTGGTCACTATTAAAAAGGAATTGGGTTTATTTTAGAGTGAGTGTATGGTGTTCATTCAATATAATTACCCATTTTAATGCTTGCTAAACTTCAGCAAAGTAACATGCAACATACAAGGTCAGATTTAATGTAAAGCGAATCCTGTACATTACAAAAGATACTTTATTTATTCTTTCCATTAAATGTTACAATATATCATCTTGACTTGTCAGTCATACATTGTTTCATTGACGTTCGGTTAACGATTGTCTCCAAAGTAACAATATAGTACGGCTATTAAGTGCATCAGGTTTGGACTTTATCTTTGTATTACATCATTGGTAACACAATTACACTTTTAATTTCAATAAAGCTATTCAATTAACACGCTTCTGTGCAAAGTAAGGCAGATAAGACACGTTTTGTTGAACTAGTTATACAACTACACTACATTATAACTCGTGGCTGTAGACGTGCTGTTCGAAGTCGGACTGCTCCATGTCATCGCAGATGAGGGTGCAGAAGGGACACACTCGGTGGCTCTGCTCATGTTGGTCCAGCTCCTCCTGTGTGACGCCAGGGAAAGATATGTGGCAGCTGCGACACACCATGCGCTACGCAGACAGAAATAGAGAAGAAGAAGACACTAGGGTCATGAGATGTAACAAAATGAGGGTGCAGGATTAAGAAGGCCTCTTGGACTCCTTTGCTAAGGGGGGAGCAGGAGAGTGTCCTGGGTTTGTTCCCCAATGGCTGCAGCCACCCTGCATGTATCATCGAGTGAGATACCTCAGCCCTACCTGTTCCTTAATGATTATAGTAAGTCAAGTAAGGGTCAGTGTCCCTGTTTTAACATTTGAGTTGTCTCAACTGCCTTTTATTTAAAGTTAACAGTCACTACATCAGTAATCTCGGATCCAGAAGTTTGAGCTCGTCTGCCATCAGACTTTAGATGTTAATCTAAAGTCTGATTTGTGAGACTAGTACATCAGCAAATGTCTTCATCATTTACATACCCTTTCTTGTGTGTTCCGACCATTTCCTGTGGGAAAAAACAACAACCAGTGTGACTTGATCGCACACGCCACTCACATGTCATTTCACATGGAAAGTGCAATGTTGTGTTCTTTCGCGGTAACCAAAAAAAAAGAGCAAACATTAACTAATTGGCTTGTGAGCGAAGGAGCCCTTACCCGTGATGTTGTGTGGCTCCTCAAACTGGGTGGGTGGTGTTCTGCCAGCCGGCCACTCGGGCTGTGAGTAGCCTGCACTCACTGCAGCCTGGAGATCCATCAGTTCCCTGCGGAGCTCTTCAACGCTCATCCTCAGCCGCTGTGAATGAATGAAGTTCAAGTTAGAATCATGATGGCTGACGTGTTACCTTTTATATAATATATTTATTTAGTCACTATTATTACACTATTTAGTACTTTAGGATATGCTTTTATCCAAAGCAACTTAAAGGAGCAGTGGGCGATATTTCTGTAACATCAAAATTATCAAAATTACTCATAACATTCAAGCAGCTATCTGTAAATCCAATGTTCTGCAAAGAAATGTAAATGTTTACGAGTGCCTTAAGACTGTTTAGTAGGCTGTCAAAAATGTTTCAACCCGCCGGCCAAAAAACAACCTATCAGGGCTAAATTTGCAGCTACCAATCAGGAAAATTCTCTACAAAGTTCCTGGTTGCCTTTCTCTGCCCAACTACACTGATCTGCGCGTGCACGATTGGACATCATTTGGTGGGAGGGGCTTAGGGCAGGGGGACGTTTTTTTTTGCCTTCTGTCTTTTCAAATTCTTGTCGGTTAGTGGAATTTCCTCTAAATCTTGCCTACTGCTCCTTTAATATAATATCCCACATTATCCTTAAACAAACAGTCTAGAAAGAAACATCACCACTTATGTTTATTATAATTTTTTACCTGGCTGTCTTGAACAAGCTGTTCTTTCTCTTCGTTTTGGATCTTTAGCCTGTTCTCTCGTAGCTCAACAATTTCATTGATCTTTGCAAGACGGGACTGAAAGAAAAAACAAGTGAGACAAGAGAGTGGCAGGAGAATCAGGGTCCTTTGCAGTACAACAACTTGAAATTAAGATTATGCACCACAGAGATATAGCTGGACAAACGTTTCATATGGACCTTTAGTTAGATGCTTTTTTGTTTTCATTTTCCATGGATGCGTTATGCAACTGCTCCTTCATTTAAAAAATGTGTTTTGGGCTGAGAGTTCTAGGAAGGAGGGGGAAGGTGTTATCCCCATGGTTACGACCCACGGCAACTTTGGGATTTTTTTTTTAAGCTAGGTTTGTGGCAGTTGACCCCTGCCACAAGTCACTAAAGTGGCTTTCCTGGGCTCCTCCGACCAGAAGACACAGGTAGTTGATGAGTAAACCAGTGTATTGCAGAGTTGTACAATGGTTTTCAGGCAGAGCAGGTGGTATAGTGCTCACTTGCTAGCGCTCCTCCTGAGTGTGTGTGTTGTTGGCTGGTTTAACCTGTGGGCCTTGATTGGCCAATTCCCCACAGGTGTGCAGCCTCACCCCCCCAGAGTCTAATCAGTCTGACTCAGACCAGGTGAGGCTGCTTAAACCAGCCACCAACAACACACACTCCACAACGTTGTTTAGTTATAATCAGCGATGTTGTATATGAAATGCGCACCGTGGCGTTTTACTATAAGTAGAAGCTTAACCCTCTCTCGGACACAGCCGTCACCATCAGCCACTGCCCAGACGGAGCTCTACACATCCACACACACTTTGGCGTTAGCATACCCCCTCGGTTGACAAAATGGCATATATTACTATGTTGAAGATCATAAAAGACATACTACGTTTAAAACAAACAAAAAACACGATTTTGGGTTCCCTGGCACTTTAAACAAACTTTGTCTCGAAGAAAAAACATCATAACCACGTACGTTTATTATTATTTCTTACCTGATTGTCTCGCACAAGCTGCTCTTTCTCTTGGTTGTGGATCTTTAGCCTGTTCTCCCGTAGCTCAATGACTCCATTTATCCTTGCAATCTCTGCATCTTTTTCCGCTATGATATCACGTGACTCTGCAAGACGGGACTGAAAGAAAAAACAAGTGAGACAAGAGAGTGGCAAGAGAATCAGGGTCCTTTGCAGTACAAACAACTTGAAATGAAGATTCTGCAACACAGAGATATAGCTGGACAAACGTTTCATATGGACCTCTAGTTGGACGCTTTTTTGTTTGATCTGATCAATCTTCATGGCTGCCTTATGCAACTGCTCCTTCGCGTCCAGCAACTCTCTCTTGACTTCCTCCGCGTGTCTTCTCTTGTCGTTAGACTCCTTCCTCTCATTGGCCAGTTGTGTCCGAGTGTTTCCTAACTGGACTATCATGCTGTTGCATTGTGCCTAAGGTGCATCAGAACAGAGAGATATTTTAGACGTGCTGGATAATCTGCACAATATGTAATGCAAAAAAAGAGGAAATATTCCATTACTATTAGTGAACATATTCACTATTTGATATTTAGCAGCTGCTTTAATCCAAAGTGACTGAGTTATTTTTTAAGATACATGTCATTCGTCTGGGAGTTGAACACCCGAGCCATTACACTGTCCTGCCCCCATGCTGGACAATCTGCACGTGTCATGCAACTAAAGGACATATCACATGGCTATGAGTGGACATTTCTTCATTGATTCTACCTTATAGTCCTGATCTTGGCAGTTGTGACGGGACTCCTGCTGGGAGAGGCTCTGACGCAGCTCCTGGTTCTCGCTCTTCAGCTGCTCCATGTCGAGGGTGAGGCTCTTCAGCTGGTTCAGCTCAGCAGAGAGCCTCTGTGTATCCCTCTCACCGCATTTTAGGTCCACCTGGAAAGGATGGAGCAGGCCGTTCGTACAGAGATATCTTAAACACTAAATGCTGATACAATCGGCCAGTGGGCCACTCCAAATCCAAGTCGTTTAATCGCATGTCAAGATATGACCCACATTCCTCTAGTGATTGTGTGGTGTGTGTGTGTGTGAACACAGCTGAATTCATTGCCTTTTTCCAGTAGCTCCTTGTTGACCATCTATCCTTATTGTTATTAGTTATTAATATGTATAGCAAGGTAGTAAGAGTACCTTAAGGAGCTGAATTATATCTTTTAGTCTGATCAGTTCCTCCTCCTCCTCTCCTCTGACTTTAGCTTTCAGCCTAAAAACACACAGAGACGTGCATTAATGCCCCAACAAGTGAAAATAATGCATCATATTTTGCAGCATTTACTTTTGTCGTGGGTGTGTTCTGGACGTGTTGTGTTGTCATGACTCACTCTGCAATCTCTTCACTCTGGGTGTTACGGCCTCTTAGCTGCTCTAGCTCTGCCTTTAACTGGTGGATCTGGATGACAGCCTGGTCATATTTCTCCCGGATCTCTGCCTCAGACTGCGGACAAAACATAATGACGAGACACATGGTGAAGACGCACGGAACGGATGCGAACAAGAGGGAGAACGCTATAGACCATAGGCCGGCTAAAAGGGTCTATCACAATCTGTCAAATAGATCCAATTCACTTACGGCTGTATTTATCTCCGGTTTTTCCTTCTCGCTGGCATTGTGCTGATCATGTTCCAGGTGGTTTTTGGTTTGGATCAATATCTTGAATGGAGACACATGAAAGTTAGGGCTCCATCATGGGGATGTTGATGAACAACATGCAGCCTCAACATAATGTTTGGAAACAGACCATGAGTCCCTCTGCTTCCTGCTCCTTCTCCTTCAAGTGAAGTGCCATCCTTTCGTTTTGTTCCCTCGCTTGGTTCAGTTCCTCCGCGAGTTCAGATGCCTTCTTGTCTCTCTCTTTGCTCTGTTCCTGTTGGAAAAATAATATTCATAACATATATCATATACTCTTGCATATTATTATAGACTGGCATTTGTCGTTTACATTTTTGTTAAAGCAGTATTTCACAATTTCTGAATTTCTTGCATATTTGCTTATTATTTACATATTATTATGTATTATCCACTTACCCACCATCAAATACAGGAAAGAGTTTTTACTTTACACCTAACAGAACCATTACATTTTGGAAACAATGTTAAATATTAAAATAAGCAGACCTTCAGGCAGTCCATTTCCCGCTCTCTCTCGTCCAGCGCTCGGGATCCCATTCTCAACTGCTCCAGTGCCTTCCTCAACTCCTCTTTCTCCCGTGCACTTTGATCAACCTTGTCCTGAGTTAAAATGGGAAATGTCAACATTTGTATGTCAACATTAATCTTTGCTTGACTTAAGAGGTCAGACCACTATGCAATTTTATTTAAAGTTGTGCCAACGTTTTATTTTTTGCCACAATTGATCTTGTTATACATTTATCCAGCACTCCTTGCATTTTAAATGTTTAACATGGATAGCTTAGTGTTGATAGTTTAGCTGTGTATATAAATACTAATACCTATATTGATTGCCAGCTTATTGCCATATTATTTCCAATTTCATTGCCGATCTTTTTTGTTTGTTTGCTAACTTGTACTTTATACCTGTGTTGTAACCACCAGTAGGTCAGTTTCCAGGCTGCAGTCCACGTTCTCAACTGGGTATCGGAAGCTGAATGGGGTGCTGGCACCTTTGACATGGCCGACATCGTCAACGTAGCAGAACTGATAGAACTCAGACTCTTCCTTGGGCAGGTAGTATTCTAACAGAACAAGAGTGATCAGTTCAAACTCCTGCAGACACCTCAAAATATCCTTTATAAAATATAATGTGAAAATGAAACACACTCACCACGAAACAGGGATTGTTTTCTCACAGGCTCTTCCTCGACGAGATCTACCGGTGGATCCACCCAAACAAAGCTATAATAATCTTTTGTTGTGCTCCATCCTACCTGTATTAAACAAACAAACACGGGCCATGTGAACACGCATGTGACGTGCTGGGATCAAGGCTCCGTCTGAAGCTGTTGTGCATTACTCACCTTAAATATCCCTACCCAGTCCCTTGTGGTGGGTTGAAACCCCACGGCCAGAGTGTAGTGGCAGGTGACAGTGGTCGACCCGGTGTATGTTTTAGGGATGTTGTTGAATATAACCTGGGAGAAGGTCGATGGTGATGCCATTTCTGCACCAGTCAGTGAAGTCCCCCCCACACACACACACACACACACACTGAGCTCACAACTCAGATATGGCGCACTGTAAACCAAAACAATAACGTTTCCTTTAGCCTGGTTGACGGCAACAGGTGAAACAAGCGTCATGTTTATCTCCGCAAAGTTACTTTCACTT
>OOFB01009276.1:34080-45143 GCA_900323305.1 Trachyrincus murrayi | reverse complement strand
GGGGGGAGGGGGTGGGGGGGGGGGGGGGGGGGGGGGGGGGGGGGGGGGGGATCAAACCCAGTTATTTTTGGCTAGGAGTCGAACACCCATATAGCCACTACACCAACTCGCCCTCACTATGAATACAGAAACATTAATAATTTGAGCTTGTGTTTTTAATTTCACTGTTCTGGAATACCATGTATGGTTGGAACGTGGTAGGACGTGGAGCTCCAGAGCAGGTTCTGTAGTTTCCTTCTGGTCTCAGCTGGTTCATCCTCCCCCTGGAAGGCCTGCAGGGTCTGGAAGACGTAGGCTAGAGCCAGCTGGGTGTGATGGCTCTCCGTCTGAAGACAGATATTACAGTGTTTGCTTACCAAAAGTGTTGTTGTCGCTGTTGTGTTGTATTTGATTTGATTTCATGCGGTGTTTCATGGTATTGTTTGATGCAGTGGTACTCCTACCTCTGATTTCTGCTCGTTTATCAAAAACTCAAGATACAACAGGGAGGCCTGTGGGTAGTTTTTCAAAAATGTGAGGATTTCTTCTGCCCCGAATGTGTTGTGATCGTGATCATCCTGGCAATGTTTGGTGAAGATTTGAACTCCCACCTTTTAAAAATTCACGAATGGTATTAGTAAATTGATGGCAAACGTCAGAGCCAAAAACCTGAATCATATGTGGAAAAGAACTGTTTAGGTTTAGTTGGTAACTTGGAACACTGGGGAGTTTTTTATTGAGCAACTCCGCCCTCTGTTGGCGGTGTGAGAGCTGTGCAGCCAGGTCACCTCTTGATTTTTCTGAAGAGCCCACTCTGCAAACATCCACACGACGTTGATATCCTGCGCGGTGAGAGCGGACACTATGTGCTCATACACGTTTGGGCAGGAGGTGTCCTCAAAGTGGCCATCTGCGATTTCCACCCAGGTCTGGCAAAACAATTGCACGACGTTCACTGAGAGAATACATTGAGACGAAATGCGTAATGTTGGTAAAACAAACATAAAATATACCTTGATTGCTTCAATGTGATTGCCATGGCTCTGGTAGAGCATACCTAGCTCAAAATATCTACCAAAATAAAACGGTGTATTATATATGTTAACATCATTAATTAGTTCATAAAATTTCACATAATACTGATAACAACATACATACAAACAAACATGATATATAGTTTAAAAAAAGTCTACAGCTGATCTCTGAATTGAATTGAAGTATTGTGTTATCCAATACCTGTTGTAGTGCTCCAGAACAGCCACACAACGGTCCAACCTGCAAGCGTTGGGCGAGGCCACCAGCAGCCTCAGGGACTCCCCCTCCCCACCACCGCCGCCCTGCTCCGCGTAGACCCGCAAGAGGGCGCAATCAACCTCCTCCCCAGGGCCTCCCCGCCCCGTCCCCCTGACGACGGCCAGGTAGTCGGCCAGGAAGGCGAGGTAGAGTCGGTACGCGGCGGCGTCGTCTCGCTGCAGGCGCGGCAGATCTCGCACCTTTTCACCGCTTCTTGTTGTTCCCCGGTGACGGCAGACGGAGCCTTCCTCCCCCAGGCAGGGCCTCATGTCAGGGTACAGGCTGATTATCTCTCTGGGGTCCACGTCGCCCGCTCTTTACAACAAAATAAGAGCGCGTGTCACTAGATCACAGCAAAGTAAGAGGGCAGAGTGAATGTTGACGTCATTTAGCACCAAATCACCACAAATCCTACCTGGTTTTAGATGCTAATATTTTCATGTTGACCGTCTTAATATGACTTTAATCACTGACATTTGTTTTTCTAACGTCATCTGGACTTTTATCTAGATGTGAAATGTATTTGGTTATTTACAAAAGTGCTATACAAATAAAATGCCTTATTGTGATTATTATGTCTTCATGCTCCAGTTCATAATGCCTGCAGTGCGTCGTGTTTCTCTCTCACATGAACAGCTCCTTGGCTTCAGCGAAGGCCTGCTGGTTAAACTGATCCACTCCAGCCAGATAGGAGATGTCCTTATGCAGCTCCTGCAGAGAGGAGGAGGAACACGTGTTCTCTATCAGATCACATTAAGCAAAGCATATTCTGTCTCTTTTTAATGCATGAATATTTCTTCAACTTTCTTCAATGATGAGGCATAAAAAGGAGCCCTATGCTGCCTGTCATAAAACCCTGAATAACCAATCATGGCTCAAAAAAGGCTCTTAGACTCCAACCCCCACCCCCATCCAGAGCATAAATAATGCGTGTGTTTGGGTATTAAAGCAGAGCGTGTTTCTGCCTCAACATCTGACCTGTAACCTGAGATATCACAGAGATTACACCGAATCTTAGCCTCCATCTGGTGCACTCAGCCCTCTCTCTCTCTCTGATCCGGCCAGGACACACCTACTGTCCCGAACCAGGAACTAGAGCGTACAGTCCTCTAGTGATGGCGGCTTAGTCTTTCATGCGGTAATGGAATATTAAATTCATACATTGTAGTACCACTCCTGCTGGCTTGCCTTTATTATTGCCTTTTATTCACACCAGAGCTCCCTGGACTAATGTTTGCATAGTTAATATGGTGGTGAATGTATAACTGCATTGGAATAGATGTTTTATTCTTTCTGAGACGGATAAATGAAATGAAAGTGTGTTATCCATCCATCCACCAAACTGAGATTTTTCATCATTCCTCTTTGCTGGCCATCTGTTGAATTTGAATTGAATATGTCCCACACAGTGAATACTATTTCACTGTTCAGTCGTCGTTCCATTTGTTGAATGAAACTCAGTCAACGAATCGTATGCATGTTTCACCTCATAGGAGTGCGGTAGGAGATGACTTTGGACTCCGTCAAGCAGGAACAAGGCCTCGTCCAGCCTCTGGCCGGCCACCAGGTCCTGGATCTGCTCCTCTAACGGCACTAGAGACAGACTCCAGATCTGCCTGTCCGTGAACACCAGCACGCCCTCTGAGCTCCACATGGAGAGGAAGAGAGAGTGGTGGTGGTGGTGGTTTATCGATAGAGAGAGTCAATAGAAATAATCGTCTCACTCGTGTTGCCACAAAGGTGTTGACAGGGAGAGGAACTGAGAAAGAAATAATGTCTAAATGAATGCAAACATTTCCACTTTTCCAAGAGGGAGCAAAGTTAATGAGAGGTAGCACATTTTTATTTTGACCTGCACAACTTTATGCACCTCATCATTTTATCTTCCCTTTGCTACTTTAGCTCTTTTGTATTTATTATCACTCCTGTGTGTTTTTGTAGCACGTAAATTAAACTTGTTTTGTCATGAGAACTTCAATGTACAAAATGACCACGTTATACGGCACATTTGATCATAAAACACACTGTCTTTTGACTTTGATAAACGGCCGTGGACTATGGAGAATTACGACACTAAACACTAAACAAACGCAGACCTGTCGACAGCAACCAACGCATTTTGTTTCATGTTCTACCGCCAGCTCCAGCAGGGATGCGATCTGTGACCACCCATCAGGGGATTAGTAGCGTTAGCAGCGTTTGATCCGTGCGAGGAGCGTGCGTATACCTGGACCAGACACCAGGCCCCGGGCCCCGTCCAGAGTCACCGTCTGTTTGAGCGCGTGATCCAGCAGGCTGTAGACGGACAGTCCTCGGGGCTGCAGGGCCAGTACGTAGGGGAGGCAGACAGCAGCTGCCAGCACCTCCTGGGGCCAGGGCATGGGCGGGCGCTGGCAGGTCCCCGTGCTCGTCACAAACATGCCTGAGGGAGTGGAAGAGAGAAAATAAACAAGATAACAAGTGATGCTTTGATACAAAACCGATATCCCCAGGTGAGCTGGATGGATGGTGCTGTATACTAGAGCCAGGCTCAATGGTCTGTTTTACCCCTCCCGAAGAAATTGAGTGTGAGCATGTTTACTGTGTTATGTAATAATAATTCATTTGGGTTACGTGTCTTTTTACGCACAGTTTTTTTTTGCAGAAAATACATGGATCCTGACAGCATCACCCCTGTTATTGTATCTCCATAGTGCTTGGTAAAGTGTTTTAGTACTAACAACTAACACACTTAGAGAAAGAAAAACAACTAAACAAATATCAATGAAAAGTAATATTCAAACATTTAAAAGCATGCACATTAAGTGTCAGAAATAAGGACAGAGAGGGGGGAAAAAATGGTCGGCCATTTTTGTAGTTTTTGTGTTAGGCCTTTTTAAAGAAATATTATTATTATTGTGTCTTTTTTTATTGCTTGTGCTTTTTTTTTTTTTAGGACATTCTTTATTAATTGTTTGAAGCAATATTTACAATTCCATTACTTCAATCGATACACATTCAAATCAGTCTCGAGTCATTTGTTGTGTTTTTTGGTTTTATCATAATTCTTTGTACCTAAAGAGCCAGGGGCGTTGAGCAGGAATTCGCCTCCGCCCGCGGAGACCACGATAGCCCCCTGCTGCCTGCTGCGGTCGTGGGCGAACAGCTCCATGCTGCTCCCAGTCCGGTAGTCACAGAGGAGGTACCGGTCGGCGGTGGCCACGCACACACAGGGTCCGTCCACCGCCAGGGACACGGCGTCCTGGGGCAGGGACACCTCTCGCAGGACCTCCCACCGGTCCACCCGCACCGTATGGATCCGCACCACCTTCCTCCTGCTGGAGGAGGTGATCATCTCCACGCAGTCCCCGGAGGAGGAGGAGGAGGAGGAGGAGCTGCCACGGCAGACCTCCATGCAGGAGGTGTGCTGGATGGGCTTCAGGGTGGGGACGGGCTCCAAGGAGAACATGTTGAGAGCCATGACACGCCGCTCCCACAGAACCAGGAGATGGTTGAAGAGCGGCAGGGTCCGCAGTTGTGTGACGGGGCTGGTTGGGCCGAGCTTCCTCGCCCTGCACTCCCGGGTTTGGGTCTGGGTCTGGGTCTGGGTCTGGGCCTGGGCGAGGGTCTGGGTCTGGGCTTGGGCCTGGGCGAGGGTGAGATGTTGGACCGTTGAGTCTTTGGTCCCCACGTAGATGTTGCGGTCGAAGCGCTCCAGGCAGTGGATGCAGTATTTGTCCTTTTCTTTCAGGCCGGCTTGTTTCGTGTAGATATGGGTTTGTGTGAAAGCTATTGCAGCCATTGCGAATACGGTGGGTCGAATCCTCTGCTAACCCGAAAAAAAGGTCAAAAGTTTCTATTATTCAACTCAATAAACGATAAATATAGCTTAATACATAATACTTTAAAGAGTGTTTACTGTCTAGTATCTACTACTACTACTACTACAAGTTAAACGTGGACAAAACCAAACTGTACCTTGGTGCTGTCCTTGTGTTCTTCCTAAGTGTCAGTGAGTGTCAGTTTGTTAACTGTTCAGTCAGTTGGACCTGCCCATGTGACCTGGCCCGGGGAGGAAGTGTGTGTGTCAGCATTTTTACTTCTAAGCCCAGCCTTCGCGGACAATTGCACAACTCATCCAGTAGTGTGACCAATTTTTTTACAAGGATAAACAAAACTGTGGTTAAAGGGTTCAAGAATTCACAATTAGGCTAGCTTTAGCCTAGATGCTAACAGCAGTTTATTGAGTGGATTGTTTGCATGGTAAAAGTCCAGTGTAATAGGCCTCATAGGCTATTTTTATACTTTTTTATAAAACACCACCAGACACCAGACACCAGAGGTCCACTTTTTAATTACTTTATCATTTTTATTTTATTGATTTTAAAGGGTAATTAAAAACAGGGTTAGGATCTAGGGAAAAAAAACCCATGAGTACAGATACATTTAATACACTTCATTATGTTTCTGCATATTAACTTTTACCGCCAGGTGCTATTTATATGAACTAAGCCCACCTGCATTACAGGACAAGCGTTTTGCTAATTGCACTGTAATAATCTATAGGGCCCAATATAGCATGCCTATCTCTCCTATACAGGATACCCATAGAAACATGTTATATTGATATTGAAGCCAATTAGCTGTGTGCATTACATTGATTAAAAGAAAGAGGCATACAGCAAACTCCATTTACATTCCTACTGCAATTGAAATCGGCTTCTTTATCCGACTAATAAATGCAGTCCGATCTTGAATATAGATGCTCGATAAAAGGAAACGCCTTTCAGACCTTGTCAAGGCAAGGGGGAAAAAAGGGTGTACTTGTTTATGCTACAAGCGTGAGAGGAAGAGGAAATCAATGTGAACACCTCACAATTAGCCATGAAGTGGTTATGCGTCGAGACCTGGTGGCTTATATTTCATCTCCAGCAGGAAGTCGACGTCATTTTTCTCTCTCTCTCTCCGCGCCCATTTCGGAAAAGCTTTCTCCTAATAACTTGAGAAACACTAGTAGGCATGTGCATTACGATACCAGGCTAACAAGCTAACGAGCCGTCTGTCCAAACGACCAGGATGAGAGCATGTCTACTTTGGGGAGGGAAAAGCACACAGAAGACACAGAGGAAGAACAAACGCTGCGGATTCTTATCAGTGATCTGATTAAGAATGCATGACTTTGCGCCACGCCCCCCCCCCCTCTCCCTTTCCACTTCCTGTCGGTGAGGTCACTTCTCCCTGCCGCAGTCGGTGCACAGGATGTTGTCACGCTGTGTGAGGAAGCCCCGCCCCACCAGGGACACGGAGCACAGCGTGCACGTGAAACACTCGCTGTGCCACTGGCGCTCCTCGAAGGAGATGTACTTGGCCCCAGCCAGACCTGCAGGAGGAGAAGACGCATGTGCACGCGCGCACACACACACACACACACACACACACACACAGACAGACATACACACACAGGCACACGCACGTACACACACACACACACACACACACACACATACATGCACGTACACATGCGCACACACACACACATGCATGCACACACACTCACACACACATGAATGCACACACAGACAGACGCACGCACACAGGCACGCACACAGTATATATGTCAGAGAGACACGGGCACAATGCACCGACACACACAAACACACACAAACACAGCTTAATTTTGAATTCAAAACATCCTATGAATCATACAAATCCAACCTCTTAAATATTGGCTTGGGATCCAACAGTAGGCACACGCGCACACAAAAAGCAACAACAACAAAAGTTTCCCTGGAAGTGTTGGTGACTCACTGGTGATGGGCCTGGTGCAGCCCACACACTTCTTGGCATATAGGTTACTGAAGCAGTCCAGGCAGTAGGGGAAGTTCTCCCGGGAGGTGAAGCGTTGCCCCGACAGCGGCTTCTTGCAGCTGATGCACAGGAAGCAGTCCCGGTGCCAGGGCTTCTCCTGGTAGGTCACCCCGCCCGTGGTTATGGCCTGGAGGAGGGCAGGGATTCACATGACATAATACTGTATGCACACGCGGAGGTATGCACTGCGCCCACACACAGGCGCAATTACGTACACGTGCACAAGTGCACACGCGCAGACACATTTACTGCCCACCTCATTCACGACACCCATGTGCAGAAATATACACGTGCACTATTGCTGCCCACCTTATTCACAACACACACACACACACTCACACAACACCTCATACACAAAACACACATGCATAAATGATGCGCACACACACAAACACACACACACACACACACACACACACACACACGTTCACATGCACACACACTCACACACTACACATCTCCTAATCCACACACAGAAGACACACTAATTCCTCCCACTGCGCTCCACGTCTTTAATATTCTAGCGCAGTCTGTGCTGATAAAAATGCTCTGACTACGAGGAAGATTTATGTCTGCAGCTGAAAGCACAGATTGTATATAAATAAAAAAATACAATTAAAAAGCACAACAGTGAGCCGGTTTGACTTTCTTACTTTCTTACAAGCACAGCACTGGTAGGCAAACTGCTTCTCAAAGCAGGGCACACAGAAGTAACCAGTGTCTTTGGGGATGAAGGACTTGGTTCCTATTGGCTGCTGGCACCGGTGGCACTGGAAGCAGGTCTCATGCCAGCTGCTCCCCTTGTACTCCATTTTGCGAGAACCTGGTGAACGAGAAAACGGAAAAGGAAGCTGCTTAGTCAGCATACGGCCCCTGGATGAAAGACATTACAGACAGAGACAGACCCCCCCCCCCTCACTCGCTGTGGCTGTCGAGGTGCCGAGAACCGTGTTGCACAGTGTGTGGAAGCTGTGGGTGAATGAATGAAGGAATGAAAGGCTAACGTGGGGCTGCTTCATTATTCTTTTAAGTACCTGTTTTGGAAACTCAGGAAGGATATAATGGCACTATGTCCGTTGATCCAAGGGGACATTCCCTTCCCTTGTCCTAGAAATGCACCGGTCAGGCCAAAGTGCTGGAAACGCTGCTAAGCGATGCTGCTTTATACAAGTGTAGTTTGTACTGCATTAACATAGTTGCTGATGGAGTAGCTTGTGTGTTGTATTGCTGCCGTCACTGTAACTGCCATGATGGTTTGTTTAAGGATTGTTTTTTTTACCGTTTATATTGCAGTCAATTAATCAAGATTTTTTTTTCAACATTTGTCCAGTCATGTCTTCCGTTTACGTCTCTTCATTGCCCTCATCTTCATCACCTTCATCCTCTTAAACCTCATTACAATCTTCATCCTCATCAATGAAGATGACGATGATGATGCTGAACATCATTAGAATTTTCTTCGCCATCATCATCATCATCATCATCGTCATCATCATCATCCTCTTCATCATCATCATCTTCATCATCATCTTCATCATCATCATCATCATCTTCATCATCATCAGCCCCACCAGCACCACCCTCATGCTCCATACCTGGCATGATGGTCTTCTTGCAGGTGGTGCACTTGGAGGAGTACTCGTGGGAGTAGCATTCGGTACACAGGAGCTGGTCCTCCTTGGCGGCGAAGGCCTTCTCCACCAGAGAGCGGCTGCACTTGGCACACTTGAAGCACTGCTCGTGCCAGTGGCGGTCTTTGTAGGAGAGGTCCTGTCAATGTCAGAGATATTACTTGATGTTACTTGTTACTTGTTGTTGGCAGTAGGTGGGTAGTCAAGGGGTGCTGTTGGAAAACATCTCAGCGTGACGTCTATGGATAGAGTGGTTGATAATGGGGGTGAAGGGGTGAATGTGTGTCCTATGATGAGTTGAGGCTTCCCGGAAGAGACACAACGCGGGTATTTTAGCTCTTTTTTTTTTAGCACTCTTTTTTTGCTATTTATTTTTTCTGCTCACCGAGGACATGGAAGTCCTATCTCTTTACCTTGCTGTTGCATCCGATGGGCGAAGTGCAGCCGTCACAGCAGTTGGAGAACAGACTCTCGTAGCACTTAGTGCAGTACTGTGTGTCCTCCTTCATCACATACTTGTTTCCCAGCAGGGAATCTTTACAGTAATGGCAGTCGAAGCGCTCGGCGGCCGACATGTTGCCTCTTCCCTCTCAGCTGCTGGCTCCAAGAAAAAGAAGAAAAACAGAAAATAGCACGGTGAAGAAAAATCACAGGGGCGGTTAAAAGCCCCGTAATAACACCCCTCTTCTCTGCAAACAGTATCCAAGCAACCCCTCCACACACACACACACACACACACACACACACCCCCAAACCCCAGCAGTCAGAAGGTCACAAAGCGCTGTTTGCTCACTCTTCTCTTTAAAAGCACAAGAGCTACGGGAAGAGGCTGTGACGGAGTAATGGAAGGAGAAGCCCTTACCTCCTAGGTGACGTTGAGTCAAGGATGAGGGTGTAGGACCGGAGGGATGGGGGTTTGGCCGGCTGGAGACCCCCTGCGACAGACACAGCCACGGGTGGCAGGGAGGAGGGAAGAGAGAGGGGCCGGGGCAGCAGGATTATGAGGATGTATTGAGGGGTGGGGGGGGTCTTCTATAAATACTGTACCTCGTATTAGCCGTGACTCTCTGGGGAGAACGGACGTGCTGCGCCTGCGAGTCGTTCTGGACCTTTTATGGGAGTGACTGGTCGCTGCTGCGTTGTATTGATTTAATCATTGTTCTGGGAGGTTGTTGGGTGTGTGTATGTGTGTGTGTATTAAAAAAAGCTAAGTTCATGAGTAACTGTAGTCTAACAGTAACTGTAGTCTATCACAAAAATCCAATCACGATTTTCCTTGTCACATATCTTAAAAAAGAACATTGTCAGATCGTATTTTTTTTATAACATTATGCCATTACGTTAGCTAAACAAAATAAAATACAAAGACTAAAACGGAAATGAATGCGTATGATGTATTACCCAACATGTAGGGATCAGTTAGCCAGTAAAGTAAATAACAAGTAATTTAATTTTGATGGCAACTCTGATCCATGCCTACGCCACACAAATGGATGCAGATGGCAGATGGACAGCCATTTTAGTTGCTTATTGTTATTCAAAGAGTGTCCATGCAACTATGTTGTCACACAACTCAAGGGCCTGATATATTGACAATGCCATTGTTCATGTTTTCACATTAATGTGTTTTGTTTAGCCCTGCAGAGGTCAGTGAAATCACCACGAAAGGAAAATGTCTCGTTGAGTAGGAGGAAATCGTGACAATTTTGTTGTTGACCATTTTTCACACCCAAGCTATATT
The DNA here is from genome assembly GCA_900323305.1 of Trachyrincus murrayi. NCBI lineage: Eukaryota > Metazoa > Chordata > Actinopteri > Gadiformes > Macrouridae > Trachyrincus > Trachyrincus murrayi. The sequence goes on along the minus strand of OOFB01009276.1, from coordinate 34,652 downwards.
TCTCTTTCAAAGTGAACACAATTGGAAGTACATCTTGAGTGAAAAGTGTTTCTGTTGAAATATATCTGTGTAGCAGCTAATATTCCTGGTGACAAAAACAACGAGATGTATACACTTTGGTCACCAGGAATACTGTGTGTGTATATGTATATTACACACACACAGACACACACACACACACACACACCAACCAACTGTCCATTTTCGCACCTCTTTTTTTGATCACCTCTTGATCATGATCTGGCTCTGGGTCAACTAATTACGGTAGTATCTCAGAGAACGCGGTCATATCAACTTTCAAGACAATCAGGAGGCAGACATTTGTAAAAATAGCCCAGCAAAACGACCAGCCTTGTATCCCTGCGGCCTAATCCTTCATACACACACACACACTCATGCACACACACGCGCACACACTCACACACACACACACACACACACACACACTCACACTCACACACACTCACACACGCGCGCGCACGCGCGCACACACACACACACACACACACACACACACACACACACAACACAAAGATAATTAATGGAGAAAAAGAAGGTAAAAAGTTAAGAAA
>OOFB01009276.1:19567-31373 GCA_900323305.1 Trachyrincus murrayi | reverse complement strand
GGGGCGCCGGGGGGGGGGGGGGGGGGGGGGGGGGGGGGGGGGGGGGGGGGGGGGGGGGGGGGGGGGGGGGGGGGGGGGGGCTTCTCCAGGGGAGAGAACGGGGCATAATCGCTAACTCTGTGAACTAGCAAAACCTTACACCCCTTCAGGGATGCGGTGAGAAGGGCTGGGATAATAGCGCCCCCCCGCCCCCCCCCGCCCACACTCAGCACCACACCACCACCAATAGCCCAATAGTCCCAGTCCAGTAGGAGTGGTGGCTGACGTGACCTTGTCATGGAGCCAGACATATGATCTCCTGCTGCTAAGGAGGCAGGAGCGCTGTGTAGTTCTGGGAACGAACAAGCCATTAAGATGTAGCCCTGACACTCATTACACTCCCTGGTCCTCGACGTGAGCCGCGGAGTCCAGAGGAGAAGCAAATAGGCCGCAGATTCTCCAAGCGAGGAAATGCAAGACGCAAATCCGTTGATGATAGAGAAAGGTAGAGCTAACGCGGTGTTGGAAGGCGGTAGCTCCGCAAATCCACAGAAAGGTTGGGAAAGGTTTGTGTTTTAACATTTTTCTGCACGACTATAAGATTATGACAGCTCTGACGACACCACATATACTTTCCCCAGCTTCCCCTGTGTTTTGTGCTAAATCACTCCAGGGTACACACACACACACACACACACACACACTGCTGCACAAATACTCCATCTTACTCTGAAATGATCCCACATTCTGGGATGCCTTCCAAAAGCGGCAGTGGCAGACAGGGAATTTTATCTCATGCGCTGGTAAACCGTCTGCCACGGTTCAGGGGGGTAGAATTCAAACACCAATAATTAGCTGAAGTGCTGTATTTGCGTTAGCTATTTTTAAAGCACTACATTACAAAAGCACTGATATGACAAAGTAATGTTTCGTATACAGTGGTATATGTATATATACGGTTCTGTATTTCAACCAGTAAATCAGTAACGAGTTACACTGAGTATTTATGTTAGTAGATATACCGCCATGTGTAATTGAGATTCCATTCCATCTATGGAATGCATTTCGGGATGCACTCTCTGTCTGTCTGTCTCTCTGTCTGTCTGTCCCTTACCCCTCGCCCCCACCCACCCCCCCTCACACACACACACACACACACACGGTAACGTACAAATATGTCACCTGAACTTCAAGCGGTAATCCTCTGATGACAAACCAGGGTATTATTTACACCGGCGTTCTAGACAGCACCCATCACTAGCTTCAGGGCCCGGGTGCTGGGGCCCAGGCTCAACCCCCTGCACGGGGATCCACTGCAAATGCCAGGGTGCTGCCGGGGATACAGGGTAACCAACAACAGCTCCAGCGTGGAGGTGGTGTATCCATCGAAACAAGCTCTGCTGGCTCTCGTCAATCACTTATCACAGAGCTTTGGGGTGGTGGTGGTGGTGGTGGTGGTGGTGGGGGGGGTCACTATTTATACCGCTATCTGTGCAACGGGGCCACGGTTGTATCCAGCGGGCAGCAACTGTGGAAACTCCACAACTGTTGCCAATGGAGCAACATGAGAAGAAAGAAAGACACTATACAGAGCTACGAACGTGTGGAGGACAAAACCTTTGATGGATAGGCCACCTCCACGCTGGAGCTGATGTTGGTTAACCCCGTATCCCCGGCAGCACTCCTTGGGCGGGGTAAGAGAGAAACAGACATACAGAGAGACAGACAGACAGACAGAGAGACAGACATACAGACAGAAAGACAGACAGAGAGACAGAGAGAGAGACACAGACAGAGACAGTGCATCCACTAGTGAAATGGGTTCTTAATTGCACATCGTGGTATATAACATCTACTAACAAAGCCTGTTGCGACCAAATCCTTTTTGTACGAGCCCTAATCCGAGCCAAACACATAATTGACCTGTGAACCACTCAAACCCTTCCATCTCCGGAAGGGTAACAGATTTGGGCAGTTGGAGTGGAGTGGATGTTCTTTCCGAACAGTGTTTTGTTAACATAATTTATTCATAAGAGGTGGTGTGGTGCGAAATAAGAGTGGGAACAACTTACCAGCCGTATATATCGAAGCAGACGCCTCAGTATGATATGAAAGAAAAAACTGTTACGGTGAAACTGATTAGCAGATTTTATCATATATTTATTTTTCTTCGACACGATCAGACATTTACAGTTAAAACACAACATTTGGCAAAATCCAATGATTTGGCAAAATAAATTGTACTTCACGTCATTATTTCACCTGACACAAAATGGGGGCATTGTTTAGGATGTTTTTTGTGTTAAATGAAACATTAGTTCTGTAGTTTGCTCAAGTGTTTTCAGGCTACCAGCACAGCTGCCAGGTCATACAACATCAAATCCACCAATAACACTCAATATCTTATGCTCAAATCTTCAATCCTACGACCCTGACTGTCTAGTAGCGAAACACACTCTGTAATCAGACACCAGAGAACACCACCGTTTTCTTTGTCTTCAAAAATACAATAAAATAATAGAAGAGAGTAGACTAGAAAGAGAAAACAAAATTGTTACGTTGCTAAATCATCGTAATCACAGTAACAATAAACCGCTGAACTCCATACATGTAATAGGACTGTACAATATGATCATGACACTCTGTGGGATTGCCAATGTCTGGAAAGACAACTTATGAACTAACAGATAGTTCCATCCGAGACACAAGAAGAATGAGGTCACACGGATGATAAAAGTGCTATATTTTTGCTGCATTTCAGCAGGACTTCTGCAGTTAGGCCATGCGAAGGGACAATGACCTAATCCCAAACCAATGCCCCAAATCCTTTGAGGTAAAATAGCCTCATTTGAGGAGAATGTCCACCTCTAAACAAAAAAACGTTAGCCGTTATAGGACTTATTCCCCCCCCTTTCTAAGTATCCTTTTGCCTTATATTACAACCTCTCGAAGCACCGGCATCATTTAACGGTGGCCTGGGACGGTGACATTCCATTCACTGCCCACCTGCGTGTTAGAAAGAGATTTTACAACTAGAAATATATACAACACATAGTTTGTTAACAATTTGTTAACAGTTTTTTAACAATGGAAACACCGTAGGAGGTTCCCAAGTCTGCTAAATGTACAGGAATGACCTATGTTAGTGGGCTACTTTCCTTTAGACATGTCTTATATACAAGATTCGTTGCTAAGCTCTGAACCTTATCCATTATACATAAGAAAAATATTTCAATTCACCCCTAATTTACATTAATGGTCCCTTGGAAAGTGACAAAATACCAATAACGCAAATGAAAATAACCCTTGGAAGAAAATATAACCGTATCATTCTCATAAACACTATGTTCAATGTTAAGGTCAAATCACTCGTATATCCAATTGATCGTTGCATAACCGCTGAATAACCTACTGGTCGTAAATCTAATTATGCATGGATGAATGAATGCAAATGTAGGTTCTTCTTCACATCATTAATGCATGTACTGATCAATATAGATACTGATTTATATCCATATGGATGTATAATATCCCTATGATGTATATGCACACTGATGTACATCCAGTACATATGGCCATATGGCGAGACATTCTCTCTCTTTCACTGTCCCTTAAAAGGCTTATTACTAGTGTTTCTATCTATCTATATTTGTAGTTCAGCATTTAAGCATCAATAATATATGCTTAACATATAACCATATGGACCATTCAAAATGTTCACTATCAAGGTTACATTTTCTTCCACATGACCTGAAACATGTTTGACTACGTTTACCGAGAAGCCTTTGATTGTGGCTCGTCTTGCATAAGAATACAATTAACGTACACAGTTAGATGATGCATTCTTCAAGCGTCGCCTGAGCTGAAGTGGGTTGCCGCACAAGCCAGACTGTAAACACGGGCGTGAACGGAAATACAGAATGATGTTGTCATTATTTCACTCACGACCTTCAACTCCCAAAAAATATATAATAATAATAACAATGAATAACCATCAATATGTTGTACCTTTCACATGGTCTACACATTCAGAAATGTTTCCAATCGTGATCCCTTTCAGCAGCATGACACAGCCTTTTTATGTTCACACCCCCCTTTTACCACTTGTCATAATCTGAATTCATAATAAAAACATAACGGCATCATTTCATTCAAGAGACACAGAGTGAACGAAGCAACGCCAAGATCTGCAGAATCAAAGCAGTCCTGATTTGTGTTGTTTACCTTGCACTCTTAGCGGTCTGTGTTCTCACCACAGAATCAATTTGTGTGACGAGGATTTTCTTTCCCCCACCGCATATCCGCCCATATAAACCAACCAAACTTGTGTTACATGGGATGTGCACACAAGTCAGTAGTGGACCCACATGACTGTGTCCCCATCTGGCGTTTTAAATAGATCAGTGGTTATTCCTCTGTCTCCATCTGATAGGTCGCCTGGCATGTATTGTACAACATGTAGACGAAGGTAAAGTTTCTCAGCTTTTATCAGTGCAAATGCAGTCCTTCGACAACAACAAAAAAATGTGTATGGAAGAGACAACTGTTTTGATAGATTCAAAAATACACCATGTACATTTCACATGAGATGACACAATTGAACTATACATCCACGTTTGGGCTCTGTAAATACTTGATAAATGACTGGGTCAATATCACGTACAAGACTGTTCTTTTTCTTATCATATAATGCCCTCACCTTAATAAATAGTTATTCTATATTTTAACATGTATTACACTGTTCTCTATTCATTTAGAGTCCCAGTATGTGCCACGTGATGAAAATGACATATGTCGTGTCATTTTTACACACAAACTGTAACCAGATTGTACTAGTACATACATCCAGTCAAGCACTGCACGATAATTATAACAGCAATTAAGCATGCCACATAATAGCAGCAAATATGTTCTGAAATCAAGTGCAAAACGTGATATCAAGGAGTAGGACGAAAAAACGCATGCATTTGAGATCGATAAAAAAATAAATGAAAGTCATAAGTTAAGCAAATAAGAATAAGCCAAAGGCAAAGAAAGGCAAGCCTACAAACAATGTGGAAATAATGTCAAAATGTTGGCCACAGAACCAATAGAAAAAAAGGACTGGCTGGACTTAACCGTGAGAACCCCCAGGAGATGGAATGAAGGGCACAGACCTCGGAGCATAAGGAACTGGGACTGCATAGCCCCTTGCAAGCCTTATTCACCCCAGTACCATTTGTCAAGGTTGTTCACCGCCTTGTATTCTTTATGCCTTCGCAGGTAATCGCAAGCCAGGCATGTGTGCTCTGCCCAGAAATAGGCCTTCTTCACTTTAAAGTGCCGCCTCCACTCAAAGTACCTGAGATACAGCTCCTCGTTTTTATCCAAGAGTAGTAGGTAGTCGGCCAGCTCCTTAGGCGATGTGAAGTCATCCACGTGGATGAATGCATCCCCCTGGACAAAGTTTTCATAGTTCTGCCTCGCTGGGCCAAGAACCACTGGCACTGTGCCTACGGAAAGCGGGTTGTAGAGTTTCTCAGTGATGTAGTCCTTATGAATGGAGTTCTCGAATGACAGGTAGAACTTGCAGCTGGCAATGGTAGGGTAGTAGTCTTGGTCGGCGATGTACTCTCCGAAGGCTTGTCCATACGCATTAACCTCGATGTGTTTGTACAACTCGTTGTAGTACTTGACTCGCACGTGGTCCGGGTTCCAGTTGCTCACGATCCAACAGATCAGCTTGCTTTTGCTCGGCGGAACAAAGTCCTCCTCCCCCTCCGCCGCCACGATGGATCCGTAAGGCACTTCGATGTCAGCGTCCTGGCGGTAGTTGAGGGTGAGGTTGAACAGGTTCTCGATGCCCGGGATCTGGGAGGAGTGGGAAGGAGACTCCAGGTTCATCCATATCCACTTCTGGAAGGATGGCCTCTGGAACGGGGGCAGGTTGGACATGTCCGTGCCGATGTCCCTGTGATGGATGACCACGCCATCGGACTTGTTGTAGAGGTTCCTGTCGGCCGTGATGAGGCAGCCCTCGATGTTGAACAGCGAGCTGCACACCGTGAGGTCATACGTCTGTCCGAAGGGCCAGAGCCAGACCAGCACGGTGGTCAAGTTCTTGTCGCTCTTGGTGGAGAAGATGGCTTTCCCATGCTCTGTGGATGCTGTTGACTCTGCGGGACCGGACAGCCAGCTCGTGGACGGTTTAAAGTACATCAAGAACAGAGTCACAAAGCATCCCAGTAGAAATGTGCCAAGCAAAAGGGGTCGTAGAATCCTATGGAAAGGTGCAGATGTCATACTCTGTCCTGCAAAAGGAAAAACACCCAGAGAAGATGCTGATCAGAAAAATAGACTAAGATCACATGACAATGCAGAGTCCATGCAGAGATAATCTCTTCATGAACTCAAAATACTAATATTAGTGTGAGAGAGGCACGCAATGAAGTTACAGTTAACAGAATCCAATCCAACTGCATCACTCATATGTTTTCCTCCGAACCATTATCTGGTCCACTTTACATACCATTATCTGATCCACTTTATATACATTAATGATTAGAATGAAATGAGACGTCCTTGCAAAGGTCCATGCAAAGAACACAGCTTGCAACACCAGCCATGTGTTACCAATCAGCCCTTGGCATCAACAACACTCTCCCTGTCAATGTTTGAGTGGACGTGAGAGCCAAAGCTAAAGATTCATCAGGCAGCTCACCCTCACCTCAGTGAGCAATACAAATAAGTGTTGCTCGGCCAGTTTGACTTTTAGCACATTTCCTGCCTATTGAGGCAGCTTTGTGGAATGCTATGTCTTAGGTTGTGGCATTCTGCAGACAAGTACAGGCAGAACCTAAACACCATGACCTACTTAACTCAGTCACAGGATATGTGTTGGCACTTATATAGTGGAGTAGACTTCACCCTTACATTGTGAAGGCCACAGGAATCAAAATAGGGTAGGGAAATGTGTAGGTGCATGACCACATATGTGCACATGTACCTCCTCAACAATCAGGAATGTGTTTCTCCACCAATTCGTCACCAGGTGTGGGACACCTCTCCTCTTTGGAGGAGACCGGGAGTTGTCTAAAGCCTTTGAAGCTAACAGCACAGAAAATGTAATTTCAGATAAACGCTATACTTTTTGGTGGGGCCTGTGAGTGAGTGGTTAGCTCTGTAAAGACAGCACCCAAGGTCAGTGCCAGAGTCAGTGGATATGTCTTGACGCCATGTTGCTGATCCCGATTGTGGCTGAATGTCCAACTCACGGGACACCGGGACTCGTCACTGTCGCAATCCCTGTGTGGTTCCAACAATATGTAGGATTACATTACATTACATTACATTACAGTCATTTAGCAGACGCTTTTATCCAAAGTGACTTCCAAGCGGGTCCAGTAGGATATTGAAGTCTACATTTTTTTATAGCCCAAGGCCATTGTTGATAGTTGTCCTTGTTTCTGCGACTTGGTTTGCAATACATTTCAGAAACGAACGGAAAATGAACAATCATGTACACGTTTAGTACTGCTAACCCTGCTAATGCTCATCATCTTGTGATTGTGTGAACATATACTAATGCATTTGTATTGTGTATTTCTTGCAGACCACATACACTTAGTTCAATCACACGTTCTAATCTTCATACAATAAAAGACATGATTGTGATTCTCTGACGGAGAATCTTTGTTCATATCAGCCTCCCTCAACCAGTTGTATTAAACTGAGGTTTTTACTCACATTATTCTGTTGTCACGCATTGTTCCACACCAAATGATGAACATTCTTCAAAGAGATTGGAACATGGATGTGCTCTATTGTATGTATTGTGTAGATGAAGATCCAACCACGGATGATTATGATGACTGTTTGTGTTATTGGTGGCTGGTTTAAGCAGCCTCACCTGGCCAGAGTCTCAGACTGATTAGACTCTGGGGCTGGGTGAGGCTGCACATCTGTGGTGCATTGAGAGATCAAGGACCACAAGTTAAACCAGCCACCACCACACACACTCAAGAGGAGCGCTGACATGTTAGCACTACAACTCTGCAATAAACCGGTTTACTCATTACCACCTGTCTTGGTGTTCGGAGCAGTCCTGAAAAGCCACTTTAGTGGCATGTGGCAGGGTCGACTGCTACAATGATGTTTACAATAAAGGAGTGCAGATTACATTCACAATAAGGCATCCGCCACATTATCTGGCCAAAGGCTTAAGCTAATGAGAAGTTACATTCATGTATCATGTCATACTACAGACCTGGTGGATTTGACTTTGTGGTGAAATCCAAGCGAGACCGGATGCTGAGGGACTCCGAGGGAAAACAATCCTATATCGGAGGAACGCTGGGATCACTCTTCTTGCTCTTTCAATGTTCATAGGAAAATGAGTAGCGTTCCTGGCCACAGCTGGTAGTGGAGGAGATGCTTTGCTCTGAAAGTGAGGAACAACGATGCGGTATTCATCTAACGAAGATGGCCTGATCTGGAGCATATGGGAGTTCTCAGTGATGTCTCCTACAAAAAGAAATGAACATAAGTTAATATGATAGCCTGACGATAATAAGTGAGCAAACATTCACCACTGGCGGTACGTAACACAAATCCAGTGTGAATTTACCATGATGGTATTGTTACGTCAAGTATCTTTTTGTTCCAGAATGAAATCTTTTAAACAAGATTAGTCAGCTTTAGTGAGCTCAATGGGCTCTCTGACCTTCTACGTGTCCCTGCTAAACCGTTAAACCAGAGGCACAGTTCAAACACCGATTGTCCTTATAACAGCTGTCCAATATGGCCTGATTTAGAGCGTAATTAGCCTTGTTTTTGACAGATCCTTTTAATCTTTGCCTATACGCCTGGCAGCTGTGACTTAGTCACACAAGTGCGTGAATGACTCAATGTTTTGTTTGATGAAATGTGCTTTGTGTTGTAGGTGTTGTGCAGGTTGGCACTACCAGTTAATGAATGTGTGGAGAAAGTATGCCTGCTTCATTCTTTTAGAGTTAAAATCACCAAAAGCCAAGGTGTGGCAACAGGGTCTGATTACAATGTCAACATCACGTGACAATATCAAATAAAGTCACCCGAAAGTACACCATTAAAATTTCCCTACATATATGGTTTGTTTAGTGATGGCTAGTTGTTTAGTAAAACTAAACAAGTTTGTTTAGGAAAACTAAATGTAACCCACTAGCAGGACACATAGGTTCGTCTGAGCTTTGTGTATATGGTAATAGATCATCAGGGTTCCTACACATTTTCCATCTCTGTAGATTTTTTAGACCATACTTGACATCAGAGTACAAATAGCTAGATGTTTATTAGTTAAATAAATGGTTTTATTCAACTGTTTATTCAACTAAATTCAACTGTTAACATGCATGTTCCATTCTGACTATGTATGCTATTGAAGTTGAAGACCAGTCCACTGTCAAACATCCCAAAGAGGAAGTAAACTAACTGGTGCTACCTATACTCATAACATTTTCCCTTAACATACTGAATAAATAATATTATCTTGTTGTTGCCCCCGTATTATTTATGTTTTATAAATAACAACCAAAGATTAAATAGTTAAATTTTCAAGGCGTCTGTGCAGCCTTGTTTATTCACTGTGTCCATGGAAACAACGATGAACGCAGCCATAATGGTATGGTCCGTTTACTTTTCTGATAACTACATCACTGCATAACTCATAAATGTTCCGACAAGCTTAATATTTGGCTGTTTGTCATGCTATGTATGTATGCAATTCAAAGATATTGCCGCATTTTCTTTCAAACTAATTTGGTCGCGGATGTCCCGATTTGGTACAGTTATAAAGGCACTTGGGGCAGAGCTGTTTTCCAGGCTGTGACATACATTTTATATTTTAGAAAACAGAATAGGGGCAATAGTCTGGAAACACAAATATTTTTCCGTACTCTCTTTTCTTTTTTCCATACTTATCCAGACCTGGAAATTACTAAAATCTAATTCCATACTTTTCCATACTTTTCCATACAAGCATAGGAACCCTAACCCGACGTGGCAGATGGTTTGTTACACAGAACCTTCTGGGAAGTCGTCCTTTGAAACTGTTTGGAAAAGGGCTGGCACTTTCAAAAAATACTAACTTCAACCAATCAGATCAACGAACCACATGACGTAGTAGAGCGAACACATCTTTTCCATCGAGAAAAGCCTTCAGTGCTGTTCTTTGCTCTTCTTTCAATGAAGAAAAACTCTCCAGTTCAGATAAAACAGATGCTATAGCAGCATCTACGCTGACCTCTTTCGATATCAGTACGGTGTATGAGCTCGTCAGCTCAGCGTGGTGCAAAAAGGGAAACAAAAGTTTAAAAAGTAAGGATAGGGCTGGGTCTAAGCCCGAAACAGGTGAACGCAGAAGTCCTCCATCTTTGATCCAATGTCAAACGTCAATGTAATTGACTCAACTTCGGGATCACCTCTTTAAATGTTTCTGCTGTTTGGCACTGGGCTTCAAGCAGGCTGGTGTCAATGAGTTTTTCATGAACTCTGGGAAACTTTTGGATCTTGTACACATCCATGTAGGGGGGGGGGGTATTATCAGTATCATCAAATGACTGGACTGCATCCATCAGTTCCACATTCTCTGTGAAACGCTGGTCAAACTCGAAAATGAAGTGGTCAAGTATTGTCCTGGTGGCCTTCTGTTTGTCTCTGGCCAATTATAAAACCTTGACATTATTTGATTTTAAGATGGGTGTCAAATATGGGTTAGTCGTTGTTTTCCCCCTTTAAAACTAGTTTAATTAATAATTGTATACTTTACAAAGAGATTTTTTAAAACACAAAAAATGTGTAACCTAAAAAACAACAACGTATGTCCTATTATTTGCACCTCAAATACATTGACCCACCACAAGCCAGGGTGTGGCCTTACCTGGCCACACCCACCCACCGCTATGTTTTGAAGTTATAGGCCTATCTCACATATATGTTTATACAGGTGTAACTACTACACATAGCTATTACAAATCATTTCATAACACATTCAATCTAATACAAGCAGGTCCATTGTTACTTACAACCTACCACTACACCGGGGTAAGTTGTAAACACTACCCGGTGTTGCAACAATAAGAGCGAAGAGGTAAACATTGAGCCCACCCTATACAATTTCCATTAAAGAGTATTGATGCAGAATGTGCACAATGGAAGAACGGTTCAGTCAATACACGAGTGTGTGTGTGGGTTGATTTTTCATTGATTGTGTGTGCCTATGACTGTAGGGCCATTACACTGCTGATCCCTTTAAATTAGGCAATATTTGGATTTTTGTAACCACAACTAATGTATTGTGTTGTGTTTTAATCTAAATCAATTCAAATTGTACCAATTTGTGCTCCTACACAGGTTACAGGTTCATATGCACTCAATAACATTATGAAATATAATCTGAAAATAACATTTCAAACCACGCGCGTTGGAGTGACCGTGAGACTTTATCTTATCTTATCTAGTCGCAAATAGGGTACTGGCTTCTGGAATGAGACACGTGTTCCACTATTGCATTCATTCAGATTTTGGCCAGATAGATCAGCAAGCGGTTTGCCAAATGCACTGTGATGTATTTGGGACAAGAAAATAGCACCGCACGGGCGAATATAGGCTGAAGCGGGGGTACATTTGGACATACCAGTGTGTGTGTGTGTGTGTGTGTGTGTGCGTGCGTGTGTGTGCGTGTCCGTGTGCGAGTGCGTGTGTGTGTGAGGATTTAAGGAACATTTAATAATAGAATAACTGCATAATAACTATCAATACTTGTAGTTGGTAAAGGCCCAGTGCTATTCCGTTCTTCTGTTCTGGTGCGCGC
>OOFB01009276.1:0-19257 GCA_900323305.1 Trachyrincus murrayi | reverse complement strand
ACTATTGCATTCATTCAGATTTTGGCCAGATAGATCAGCAAGCGGTTTGCCAAATGCACTGTGATGTATTTGGGACAAGAAAATAGCACCGCACGGGCGAATATAGGCTGAAGCGGGGGTACATTTGGACATACCAGTGTGCGTGTCCGTGTGCGAGTGCGTGTGTGTGTGAGGATTTAAGGAACATTTAATAATAGAATAACTGCATAATAACTATCAATACTTGTAGTTGGTAAAGGCCCAGTGCTATTCCGTTCTTCTGTTCTGGTGCGCGCTGATAAGCAATTGCATGTCGACTGGTTTATCACCACGATGCCCGTTTGGCCAAAGGCACGCTTAACAAAGGGCACCTTATCCAAGGTGAGAATTAATTTTCGGCCAATGAACACTGAAGGTCATTTTAAAAGATAACGATGATGATAAAAACTGGTGTCAACCACCAGGCTCGCCACTGCATTCGAGTTTACAGTGTAATAGGATATGCACTCTTCTTGTCTTCTAACACATTGCTTTTGGGTTTTAAGAGCAAAATCAACCCTCAAATCAAATCAATCAAATCAATAGAATCCGGACATTTAAAGTGTGCAGTGGTGAAACAACGTATTGCAATGACAGAAAGGTGTCCCCAATACATAGTAGTAAATTATGAAGCGTTTAATATAAACGTGGAAATTGCGATTACATGGCTTAATAATAATAATAATCAATCAATGTGTTAGTAAAAAAAAAATCATCGTTAAATCATTAAACCAACGAAGAAACGGGGTTTATTTTCACAGAGATGCATTATTAGCTGAAGAGGATTTGGCTGCAAAAGCAGGTACCCCTGCTCAGCCATGGAACTGCGGGCTTGGGAAAAGCGTTAATATTACACTCACCATCTCGACAAGCGTGAATCAAAATAGACCTTTCTTTTCATTTCCTCTGTGGATCCTTGCTTCGCTCAAATACACCTTGCGACATACTCCGCATTTGATGAATTCATATCAAATAAACATCTGCGCCGGTCGCCGATGTTGCAATAATGGATTCGGATAGGCTCATCCATCGTCTTGGAACCGAAACGGCTACTTTACAAGCCCAGCGGCAGACCTCCCTCTCTGCCAAGGAATGCAAAAACATTTATAATTGCCCGTTTTAAACGGGTGCAGAATTGCATCCGGACGCTGCTGCTCTCCCCCTGGAGAGAAAATGCATCGTTTTGGTGTGTGAGGAGGACGCCATGAACGCTCAGGGTTGTGATGTGGAATAATTCCCTACTGGCTGCCCATGCGCTACCTTGCTGTTTACAGACAAGCCTGCTGCAGGCATAGTGTAGCATGATGATGATGATGTGTAGGTTGCTGAGATTCGCCGTCAGCCACGCGCGCTTTAATAGGCTTACATAGGTGATCACTGATTGTTCGCCGAAATTAGAAATCACCATCTGAATGAATGACAGTAGACACCATCGAGACTTTTGTTTCATTTTATTTTTTCATGAATTTTTTTCATGGATCATGAATAGTTCTCTACAGGAGGTGATTGTCGTAAAACGTCTATATTATAGACCTTGGGCAGATGAAATTCAAACATCAAGATGCTCATTTGACTGCAGTTTTTGGATTGATTCACAATTTCATTTACATTCAAAGAAATTTTTGTTTTGGATAGCCTTTACATTCATTTATCCCTGTAGGCGTTGCAACCGCAGGATTAATCCTGCCACCTCTGGCGCTCGCTACCAAATATAGCGGCCCACTTGCGCGTAATCTCTAGGTAGACGGCCGGCCTGTTGGGCAGGTAGTCCAGATACGGCGTCTGGCCCGCTTTGGGCACGGCCATCTCGATCTGAGTGCCTTCGTGCCACTCGTTGAACGACGTTATGGAGATGAAGTGGGGTTTGGCCTGCAGCGCTGCGCTCAGGGCGTTCTCGTAGTACTTCCCGTTGATGCGGTTCCGCGTGTTCTGGAAGTTCCAGGGCCGCACGCTGGTGTCCACGTAGCCGGGCCCCACGCTGGGCACGAACAGCAGGTTGTTGTCCTCGCAGAACGTCCCGATGGTCTTCCAGTTGCGGTGGGTGGAGCCGTAGGAGAAGCCGTTGGTGGCGAAGTAGGTGTAGAGGCCGTCGAAGCCGGCCGTCAGGATGTCCCGCTTGTGCTTCTCGTCCACCATCAGGGCGAGGAAGACGGCGTCGTAGGGCGTGTCGCGCACGCTGGTGCTCTCCGTGTGTTTCAGCAGCTTGGCCCACTGCTCCGAGTTGAGCAGGTAGGAATCGTACACGTAGAAGAGCGGCAGCACTTTGCCGTTGGCCGTCCTGTGTCTGAAGAAGGCGGGGTGGCCTCCGTATCTAGGGCCATAAAACAACCGCGGCGTCATCGAAACAAACAAAAGGCGAATACAAAAGAGTATAGTCGAGTCTGAGGTCTGACGGTCGACTGTACTCACTTGTCAACGATGTACTTGATGTTCTTGAACATGGACGTCTCGTCTCGGTCTTTGTAGGGCTCGATGTGAAAAGCCACCTGCGCTTAAACAAAACAACCAAAGGCAAGGTGCATGAACAATGCGTGTTGTGATCGCTTTCATTCGCTTTGCGCTGGAATGTTACATGATACTCAGGACTGGGCGATATGGAAAAATGTATTATCACGATAATCATCGCGAATTTGAGTTTATCGAGGTGGTCCGAGTGTATTTCAGTTTATGAAAATGTAAAGTATGGTTTTGGACTAAAACTAGTTTTGTTCCTCTCCGATATTTCAAACCTAAGTTATCATCGTATCATCATATCTTCTCATTGTAACTAATTTAGACTATGAAACTATGTTGATGACGATGCAATACCATTCAAAGACGATAAACGCCCCTACGTGATACGAGTAGCCTACATATTAACACAAACATTAGCAACATTGCTATTGTACAGACCTTAACATTGTATTTATGTGCGGTGTCCATCAGAATAGTCACTATGTCGTCTATAGGCTCACCGTTGTCATCCTTCATACCAGGCGGGTACCATGACACGGCGATAACACCTGAGGAAACAAAACGCACCAGAACTGGAGTAGGAAGATGTGCCCCATAGTTTTGTCAATGACAAACACACACAGACCGCACCTGCTAATGTATTAGCCCCATACAGGCTGACGTTTCTCTTACCAATGGCTGCGGTCCGCAGCTGCTGCATGTGGGCCTCTAGAACCGAAGGGTCCCGGGAACTGTACGCCCCCAACGCTGGGTAGAAGTTGGCCCCGATGTCGTCTGGTGGCGAGTGCCTCCCTTGGGGATAGGCCTGCGCCACTTTGGCGTCCCAGTGGGGCATCTGAGGGTGGTCCCAGTGGATGTATTTGCCGTCAAAGTTGGGGTTTCCGTACCATATGTAGTAGAAGGCATGGAGGTTGTAGTTGGGAGGAGAGAACCTCTTCAACATGGCTTCCAGTTTAGCGTCCCTCTCGGCCTCGAGTTTAGTCTGCTCGGATTTCATGTCAGCCTTGTTGTCTCCTTGAACGGGACCCTTTTCAACTCCGTCGATGTGTGGGAAGAGTTCGCGAGCACCGGGGAGATCAAAGGGGTAATCTGTTGGTGCGAAGGTCTTTAAAACCACTGTCACAATGAACACCAGTAACAACAACCCAAGGAACGTGACACAAGTTCTGCGCCTCAACCTTGCCATACTTCACTTGCTTGGAGCTATCCACTCCCCATCACTGAGACATCGGCTAGGGACACCAGAACCTCTTGCCCGAGCCTGGAAGACACACGAGCAGTGGATGTAAAAGCAGGTGCGTGGGCGGGTGCAAGACATGAAACATGAAACACGAATAGGTTTAAAACGTAATATAGTTTGAGAAGTTTCATTCAATTTACCTGGGATGACGTGTTCAACGATTAACTTTAGACTTGTCAACATCAGACCCGGGACATGGTTTGTATGGATTTTGAACACGACGGGGAGACAGGATAGGATGGAGCATTTCTTCGCCACATGAATACCGTGTCCTCCATATGCTTTATCTAATTAATATAAGCGATAAATCATAAATGATTCTTATGTGATGCAGCAGACTTGCAGGCAACCCTCACTTCTGGTATCTGCAATTGAAAAACTGTAGATCTCCAAGAGGTGTGTACAACGAACTACCGGTCGAAAGCGCTAAACAGCCCATCTATATTACATAGAGATTTGATCATGCGTACAGCGACCAGTCAACGACATTCACTGAGTTGTCTTGGTCAACAGCCAGATGCACATCGCCCCCATTCGCTTGGGAGGATACATTACATACAAGGAAACTCAGCTATCAAGATTATTCAGACTAAAATATTAAACTAATTATGATTAAATATTTTTAAACAAACAGATCCTTATTAGACAAAAAATAATGAATAAAAAAATACATTACAATGGGTGCGCAATTACACAGTGACATTCTACAAAGTTGTTAATCTGTGAAGATGATTTTGGACTGGCCTAAATAATTAGTGATTAATACAGCGAAATTCACTTTACCGTCTGCCATTGGCATATGCTTGCCATAGCTTCGTGACACATGTAATTATTATTGTTATTGCTCCAAAAAAAAATGCAGTTCAATACATATGTGAATGTTAACTTCTTAACAATACCAGTTTATTTTAGAAACAAATTCTTTATCAAAATCTGTCACAAATGAGACAATATTTAATTTAGTTTATCAATTTTATTTCATTCAGACTTTCAAACCAACTGGTACAAACAACTTTTGGTAACACTTCAAAGTTTATACTTATATTTATTAGGAAATGAATAAAGTGAAAAAGTAAACAACGTGAAGAGTACATACAAATCAAACCGAGAAGTCAACAGAGCAAAAATAAAATAAGGCAACTGTTTCACACAATGAAAGAAAACTACTGCATCATGTTTACTTGAATATTACTGTGAACTTGGCTTATGTCACAATTAAATAAACAAACACCTCCTTATGGTCTTAATGATGCAGCATCTCAACTCTGTTCCGTTTAGAAGAAAAAACATGTTATGTACTGGCGATTATTAGACACCAGGTGGCATTACTATACCAGAGTGACAGCTGTCACTTCCTCCCATTCTCGTGTTGATTCTTTGAATAATAAGACATCCGATTCTCACATCAGATCCTCAAAACTAAAACTAAAAATATGACCACCATGTCCTCAGGTGCTGCAGTGTTGTCTGCATGCAGTGCCACTTTTCGTAGATATTGCAAATGCTTTGTGGAGTTTTACTTTTGAATCATGGCCATTTATGCATCTTATCAAACACCATAAGCAGTTAAGCAAGTAATCAAACCTGCGGTTCATGCTGTTATTTTGTTCTACCCAGATACTTGAAAGCACAACACACGGCACTGTTAGCAAAGGATCATTCCACTCAGCCAGTTTGACGACAGAAAAGGGCGAAAATATTATTAACCACAGAATAATCAAACAGTGAAGAATAGGAGTCAAAAGCCTGTGGAGGCATGAAACGTCTCAACATCCCCTGGACCAACGGATCCGCCGGCTTACTGACTTTCAGAAATGAAACACACCCCCCATAAATGGACATGAGGAGGGGGATCTAATTAGCTAGACGTGGGGAGAGTGTCAGTGCCATCCCTGTGTCAGAAGTGGCATGGAGACGTGGTGGTGGAGGACTCCAGGCACGGAGAGGCACGAGGGGGGGGGGGGGGGGGGGGGGGGGGCCGGGGGCGGGGGGGGGGGGGGGGGGGGGGGGGGGGGGGGGGGGGGGGGGGGGGGGGGGGGGGGGGGGGGGGGGGGGGGGGGGGGGTCTGTGTCCAGTGGCCATTGTGTTTGTCTGTACACTGCCAGCAGCAGCCCATTAAAAATGTGCTTCATTCAAACCCAGCTCTCTTCACATTCTGTTAAATCAGGGAGGGGGTTTCACCACCAATGGTTAAATATCTCAAATGTGCATGTGCTCAAACAAATGTTAGCGTGCGCAAAGACACACACTGAGACACACTCACACGCATGTTTGAATGGTTAGTAACACCATAACTGTTTAGAAGTTTGTGTATGCCTGTGTGTGTGTGTGTGTGTGTGTGTGTGTGTGTGTGGGTGGGGTTAAGCGGCACACGGTGTCTTGTTTAGCGGAAATCTACACATATTTAGGAGGCTTCTTGCTGCTCTCGGAGAGATCAAGGCAAAACAACATTCAACGTTCAACGTTCGTTTCATGTTCAAAAGCGTCAAAGAACTCAGCCTTTCATCCTCTTTCAAAAGGAAGCGTCATCTTAAAACAATGCAGAACCTTAGAAATCCTCAAATGGCATTGCAAGGACAACCACAAATATAATTTCTTGTTAATAATATCAAAAATACCAACAAACAGGCAAAAAAGAAAAAAAAGAAAAGAAGAAATAATAATAATACATTGATTGGTCACAGCAAATTTATGTACACATACATATTAAGAAAAGAGCCGTCAGTGGGGTTGGGGGACAGGAGAAGAGGTGTTGGGGGTAATGGTTAAGCCCTGTATTCCTTCTACACAGGGAAGGGGGTTACGGTGGAGGAAACGGAGAGGCCGTGGCGGTCAGGCGGGGGACAGGAGGAGGGGACGCCTGGTGTTCACCTCTTCTTGGGCGGCTGGGCGGTGCGGGGCGGGGTCACGGGCCGTGCCGAGTTGACCCCGCCGTACTGGTACTTGGCCTTCTTCTCAGAGGGCTTCAGGATCTACAAAAGAGACGACCGGGTAAGAAGAGCATCTGTAGGCGATTACCGCTACATTCAGATTGTCTGCCTTTCTGCTGAAGTAGGTCAGACGACGGGGATACCAGGTCGGTGGGCCGGCGATCGGTGCAAATCCCACATTGCTCCATTATGGCCATACTACTGGGGCTCGATGCTTGAGTGATCAAGCCTCAGCTCGAGCATTAGGAAAAGTATTGGAACTGACCCTATAAATCATCAGCGCCCCCTCAGGGTTAACTCGCCCATGTTGAATGGAGAGATACAGTAGCTGGGTATATGGAATTTAGTGTTTTATTTGAATACAAGTATAGGTGAAGTGCATAAACTACAATTTAAACTGGGTTTGTAAAAAATATATACATAAAAATTAGGGGTGGCGGCGAATCTTCGACGATTCGAATCTTCGATAGAAAGATGTTTAATCGTCAGGTCGGGAAATTGACTCAGATTGACTCAGTCTTCTGTGTGCAATTTGCTGTGTTATGTTTTGCTTTCAATAAATGTCCTTATTGTTTGTTTGATAACCCCTTTGTGTAACGGCAGTGGCGCTATCCAAACATTTTCTTTCCGAAGTAGAGCACATTCTAGGCCGTTAGTCTAGTAGGTTACACAAAGTCAGGGAAAAAAAACTTCTACATGATCCCAAAAAAGTCAAATGCAAACTGTGTCAACAGCAGCTGTCATATAATACCACAAATGATTCTCTCTGTTGGTACTCGGTTGTGCATTTTCGCTGTTCTGCTAAATTGAAAGGTGCTGCATTTGATATACGCTGAAACACATCATTCACATGTATTTTCATTTTTTATCAGTCAAACACTTCAATCGGATGTGCTTATTGGATAATTGACCGTGAGAAGCAGTGCTAAAGCAGTTTGGCGGTAGCTACGAGTACAGTACATAAACCGATCCCGTAAGATTCAAAAACGTTATCCTTACAATATTTGTTTGATTTTGACTTTTTAACGCTACTTATGTAGAAGGATGCTTATAGAATACTTGACATTATGGAAGTACTGCTTTAGAAGGGGCTTGACATTCCATTTGCCATGCAATAAGTTGATATTCTCTATGTGTGGGGGGGGGAGGCGTACCTGGAAAGAACACATGAGGGATTCGTCCACGCTCATCATACCCCCGGCGTTGTCAAACTCCCCGCAGTAGTTAGGAGCCGAGAACAGAGTCACCAGCTGGCGTTTGGCAAAGAACTCGTATCCATCCTCCACCACCTGCGAGGAGGAGGAGGAGAAGAAGAAGAAGAAGGAGACTCATGACATGGCAACACCACCCACAGAGATCGATACCGAGATACAGACTTCAACCTGGTTTCATCCACCCAGCCGACCTGTCCACAACACCACTCAGGAGAAGCAATGTGAAACCATGTTAGAAAAAGATAGCGGACATTTTGATGCCACCTTGTTTCACAAGGCAAGACTATCAATGTGCTGGACTGCAATAAAATGGTTGTAAATATAGGCCCAGAAGTAAGCCAATGTGAAGGAAAGGAGATAGGAGAATAGCATACATGGATAATGTGCTGAGTCAGAGGGACTAGGAGTATGCGGTCGTCTATTAAGGCAACCGCATTGAGTTCACATTGGCCATGGTCATCGCTCATTTAGGTTAGCCTGAGATGGGAACAGAACCAACTATTGTGCCTTTATTATGTTATGTCTCCTCACTGTGTTTCAGACTTGGAAGAAGACTTTAGTTCACCTTACCTATTCAAAGTTGCCATCACCAAACATTAAAAGTTGCCGCATGCAACGCTAGTGTGTTATCCCAAGCACACAGACAATTCCCCGACCCCTGCCCGCCTTTGTGTCTTGCCGCTCCCTGGGTTACCTGGTGAGCTCGGCAGATGAGGTCCAGGTCATGGCGGTTGAGGAACTTGCTGACCACGTCGGCGCCGAAGGTGAAAGAGACCCCGCGGTCGTTTTCCCCCCAGCCCTGCACGTCCTTGTCTGGGTCCGACCACAGCAGGTCACACAGCAGGCCTAAGGCACGCAGTGTACTTCATTATAATGAATACAAAAATAGGCAAGGTGGAGGTGACACTAATCATGACTATGCTAAAACATTAATTGATTCGTTTTATGTTCTGGAGAAAGGCTTGGTAAGCAACCGATCCTCTACCTGTATCAGGTACATCTGTTGGCCTCATGATCCTGCGAATCTGCTCCATGGATTGCAAATCAGGTGACAGCCCTAGAATAGCAAAGTAAGAGATGGTTTGGATTAGATTGCCGGTTCAGCAAAACGCTCAACAATAGAGAGTCAAGGCCGGACGCCAGCCTATCACTCCTGTAGTCTGCTCACCTCCATGGCAGCAGAAGATCTTCTCGTCGATGATGGCAGCAATGGGAAGGCAATTAAAGCAATCTGTGAAGGTCTTCCACAATTTGATGTTGAACCTGCGCTTACCTAGAGAATAAAAAAAGATGGCTTCAACATTTGTTACTTTGCATTTCAGGTTAGTGTGCGTTTTGAATGTAGCGAATTCTCTGTGGCCGCCGCGCCAATTGTGACTCACACTCGTCGTAGAAGCCGTAGATACGGTTGATGGAGGCACACTCGTGGTTGCCCCTGAGCAGGAAGAAGTTCTCGGGGTACTTGATCTTGTAGGCCAGCAGCAGGCAGATGGTCTCCAGGGACTGCTTGCCCCGGTCCACGTAGTCCCCCAGGAACAGGTAGTTGGCCTCTGGGGGGAGGCCTCCGTACTCAAACAGCCTCAGCAGGTCAGTGTACTGCCCGTGTATGTCACCTGAGGGGAGGATGAGAGAGGAAGGGCTGAGAGAGGGTGGGTGGTGGATGTCCGGGAGTTAACTAGAGCATTTAGGGTCGGGGAGGGGGTGTGCAGAGGACAGATGGCTCTCCCGCTAAACGATTCAATGCGTGTGTTGTCAGCTACTGGGAGACTAGCGGAGAAAATAAAAGACAGGAAAGGGGTCATTAAAAAATACTAGCCAAGGCAGAGTCAACACCACACGGCGTGTGCAGTAAAGAACGAACAAATCGATCTACGAAAAGGTCGGACCGGGAAGATTTAGATGAAGACTAGTTTCGTCGATGCTCTCTTCCACTGAACTCTCTCTCTCTCGTTGGCATCCTCGTTCACCCTGCATACAGTAAGCTACACCGCTTCCTGGATCACGCTTGACGTTTAGTGAGCTGTGGAAGTGTGACAGGACTGGACTGTTTGTTGTTTAGCTCTACACAGGAGCGATATAAGGAGGCCATATAAAAAGGCAGGATTAGCCGCTGTGAATTCAAACGCATCAATGCCAGCACCCGGGGGAAATGAAGCGGAGCAGGAGAATTCTGTTACTATCCAGGTTAACCGCTTGCACATACGTACGTATCACTCACACACACACACACACACACACACACACACACACACACACACACACACACACACACACACACACACACACACACACACACACACACACACACACACACACACACACACACACACACACACACACACACACACACACACACACTTCAATTTTCAGTAACCTTCAGTGGGGCGGGCACACACACTCACCCCATCACATGAAAAAGCCCTCCAGTCAGTCAGTGCTTTGGTGCATGAAATGTTACCTGTGTGGACATTGTGTGTGTGGGTGGGCTTCCTTGTAACATAGCCACGACCTGCTTCCTTTTATATCTCCTTGCACCAATTTAAGAGCTGCTCTAATTTGGGCAGAGTCCTCCAGAAGGGGCCAGGTGCAGAGAGCCTCACCACATACATTAAGGTGCCAATAGGATGCCCTGCACCGGTAGGAAACAGAAAGGAAAGGGTTGTGCCCGCAGTACCAACCAACACTTTTCGGTACAAGATGGCACCAAACACACTCACAGCTGACGGGAGTAACAGACCGAGGCTGTCTGTACACTCTGTCATTTCAGTGCCCGTGAAGTCTGTCAACGGACTGCACATATTGGAACACATGGTGTGGTGCGTCCACACTTGACAGTCAGATGCAAGCAGCACTTAGGGCAGACCTGTGATTCGGTCTCTTATTCCAGAGAAAAATTAAAATGGCCTTCAAAAATCACGCAATAAGTATGTGCGAAATTCAACAAACAAGACAATGTATTAATGGATTGTCTTTTTTCTCTGCTGCAACCATGTCGTCTGTGGAAAGCAGAGAGACAACAGTGTTGTACATCTGTTGTATACATACAACAGACGTACAACACAGACCATGTAGCCAATAGCAAGTCATTTTTACATCTAAAGTTTCTTAAAAGAAAGCAGACATTTTGTGAACAGCTTGTGAAGAAGGGCTTGTGTGTAGTTTGCTAAAGAGTTAAACACTTTAGGCTTTGAGGAGTCGTGTCGTGGTGGCTCAGAGACCCGATCGCAACGCACCCCCCACGGTAGCCCGTCTGATCCGAGAACAATACGAGCTCAATGCGCCTTTGAGGACTCAGACCCGTCACTCAATGCGGCCTGGCGTGATCGGATACTCGAGAGCGGCATTGAAACAGTGAGTGTCACAGCAGCCCTGGTTACACGGTGTAATGGTTTGGTCCACTGATGACCCGACGTTAGCTGTTCATTGCGGTGACCGAACTAGCAAGAGGTTGAATTCTAGGGCGGGTCTGTCTGGTTCAATATTGTTTTTTACGGGGGGAAAAAGAGGATTAAATACACAGATAGCAGAAGTTATCAATGTGTGACCTCACAATGGACATTGTACATTATTTGTTTTCTTTAATTCATAACAGAAAATGTACAGTCAGCCACTTGTCTAATTTAAGCAGGACAACATACGTGTTGTTTTGGGGCCAAAGTGTGTCACTGACAGCAAAGGTTGAGAGGGAGAGGGAGAGTTTGAGCAGAAACTGATAGTCCACACCACAGTGAATTATTGAAGGCACTGTTTGCAGTGTACAAGGCCAGCATGAGATTACCGGGAGCCTGTCACCCCAGGCGTGGCTGAGAGGCAACCATCCATAGCGGGGTTAGAAGTTCATCAATAAGAATGACAAGGCCAGGGGAAAACACATTAGGCTGATTTGATTATTTATAGGTTATCCCTCGTATTAATTAACCAACACACAATTGAATATGCAGAATAGCAGGCTATTAGTTATGCTTGGAGCCACCTGCTAAACGGCCATTAACCGTAGCTAACCATTAGCGACTATTAATTGACGATTAACAAAGAGGGGCCATATTTCAAATAGAGAAGCTAGCGCCAAACATAGCAATGCATTGATGCTGGGATTCAGAGCCCGGAACACTTTATTAGCAAAGTCACCGCTGGAGGGAACCACCTTGTGCCCAAATGAAAGCCGATATGGGCCAGGCCCTCCTTTGTTTGGGCAGGCACGCGTCTGTAGAGAAGATGGTAAATAAATGAACAGGGTCACCCGAGTTGAGTTTGGAGCCCTTGTGTCACTATGCTGGAGAAGAGGGATGAAGTGCACAAGAGTGTTTTGGTAGCAAAAAAAAGGCTAAAGAAAGACTTTTATTGTGTCAACAAACGAAAAAGGGGGGGGGGGGGGGGGGGGGGGGGGGGGTGTGTCGAGATACTGCGTCGTCTGCAATTCAGCAAGCGCTACACGCAGCGGCAGCAGCACGGGTTTACATGCACATGCGTGTTATGTATGCGTTGGCGTATGTGTACATGTCCCCTTCCGCTTGTTTACATCTGCAGAGTACATGAGGGAACAGGAGTCAAGTGAGCGATTGTGACTTAATCTGGCCTCGGCACAGGAAGTGTTACGCGGGGGGGGGGTGATTACATCAGACCATCAGATCTGAGCTGCATCAAAGCAGTGGTTTGTTACTGCTGTGCCCTGGAGATGAGGCTATGTGGAGGGAGCTCTGGGGCACGTTGTTTACTTACTGCAGCCCTAGCCTGTATATCATAAGCCAATGTAATACAACAGCTCCAACAGTACATTTGATCAAATAAAAAGAGCTGCCAACAAAACCAAAAAAAAAAGAAAAAGGAAGATTGTGGGACAATGAATTCATTCATTAGCCCTCGTAGAGATACCACTCAAACAAATAGAGAACTGGGCTTAAAGTGATACTGATGCTAATAAGCTGTGGTAGATGGCGACGGATGTAATGGTTAAGTTCTTAAAGGGACCACAGTAAAATGGTTACTGTGCTTACAATGCTAAATTCAGCATGGAAGCTGCCAGATGTGCCAGGTTTCTTTATTGACTGGCATATAAAAGTAGTGATTTACAGCAAGATGTCATCACGCTTGTATAGTTTATATATATTTTATATACTTCTAATGGAATAAGCTGTTGTAAATATAAACAGGTGGTATTAAATGGTGTGAATACTTTGTGCTTGTGACATTCACTTCTCAGAAGGTGGATGGGCAAATTCACCGGTGAAAAAGATTCACCGGCTTTGATTGGCCCGTTAACATTCAACAGATATTTATAAAACCGTGTGGGAAAACAATGTCTGCCTTCCATTTACCTTGGTCATCCCATGGAGAATATATAGACTCAATACATTTTAAATGGTGTGTACGTGTTGGAACAGCATGGAGACAAACAGTGCAGGGTAAGAGAATGGCAGATGGAGTTACTGACCACAGATCTTGAGCGGTGCCTCCAGCTCCAGCAGAATGGGCTGGCTGAGGAAGATCTCTCTGGACTTGATGCAGAGGCCCCGCACCTCCGCCTCCGTCATCTGGACGATCTTCCCCGGTCGACATCCTCGCACTGGAGAGCAAGAGAGGAGGACGTGTTTGTCAGTAAAGCAGCAGCAGGGGGCGTTAAAGAGCAACAACACACCCAAATTAAAGACACAGGAACAGCGCCCCCAGTGGTGAAACGTGGGTTATTAGAACTGCTCTTTCTGGTCGGCTCGAGAAAAAACACAATGCAGAGTGATGCCGCTTGCTACAAACCTATGGAAAGTTAAAACCCCCGGGATCAATCTGATCAAATCACAAACAGCGAATGCAATCACCACCGTTGTGCATAAACTCGCCTGAGATTGAATTTAAGTGTTTGGTTGCTCTTCATTTACAACAACACAAGCTCCATCTGGACTTGATTATGCCTGTAATAAAAAATTAATCTTATATTCCCGTAATAAACTTTACTGAAGTTCGTAAATCCTAAGCTTGGCCAAACCATAGGAACTTGATGGAACAAAAGACTGTATTGCCTGGAGTAGGAGAGCGGATTGCTTCTTTAAACCCAGCAGTGTGGGTGTGTTTTGGCTGTTTATCTGCAATGTGAGCCCACTCCCACCTACGAGCCCTCCGCCGTGGTGCTCAGAGTGCAGATGTGATAAACAGAGGCAACAACATCTCAAGTATGGGCCGCTCAACTGCTAAATACAAAAATCGGTCAAAGTGATATGTTCAAGCCAAATGACAAAACATATCAGTTAATTAGGGAATCTAAAAATACATCTCTGTATTCGGAGGAGAGCCACAACATTTATAGGTAATAAGTTTAGGCTTACATTTGGATCACGTTTCCTAGAAAGTATTTATATTGCATATCGGCTGAATGTATTGGTATTAGTAAATATATTTATTTTTGTTTAGCTAATTTATCTTACAATTATGAAAATATTCTTCATTTCTTGCACCTTTATATCAAAGACAACAAAGTAAAAATCATAAAAATATAGTATAGTGTAAAATGAATACACTAAATGAATACATTCATAGTGTTTGCTTACAACCACATGTTCAACTACATTATTCAGTACTCAAGACAAATAAGAAAACTTTCCACAGGGCTTACGTGATTAACAGTGTAGTTTTACACACTAGGGGTGAAATGGTACATGTATTCGTACTGAACAGTTCGGTGCGGGGTCCACGGTGCACGGTTCGGTATGCACACCGAAAAATACTTTAATCAGTTATTGTAGCTAGTAAAAACGAAATGATTTAATCGAAACAAACCGAAAACAAATAGAAAAAGATCTACATAAAGTTAAGTGACGCTCGCAGAGTCTGAGGTCACGAGGTCAGGTGCCGTGTTCTCGAGCACGGCAGGTTCAACACTCACACCATCAGCTGTGGCTCAAAACATTCTGGCTTTTTGGACGGTACAGCAAATCTTCATAGCGAGACCCCTCTGCGGCAAACCACTGAGAGGTCGGGCGCATTCCTCTGCCTGAAATTGCCGCAGCGCTTTCTCCATAGGAAAACAATGGAGTGGGTAGCACACGGTGTCCAAGCGCGTCTCAAGTGAACACATTGATGAGACAGCAACAACATCTCCCCGCAGCCTTCAGGCAACAATATGCGGCTGATTCCGGTAGCCGGTCCAAAGAGATCACCGCAGCGACAGCGAAATTCATAGGCAGATATGAGACCCTTATTGCTACAGAACTTATTGTAACGTCTCATTAGAGCAGACCAGGATCAAAAGCTCAGTCACACTTTGATTTCATGTTGATAAGACTCATCTTTAAAAAAGTGGTCCTATTGTTTAAGGCACTGCTGTGTGACTTAATTTTTCCATATGCTGCTGATATGCATTGCTTTGTTTGAGTTGTGTTTAAATTACTATTTTATATTTTATGCTATAAAGTGTTTTGCTTATGTTTCCATGCATGCTGGAAGCCAAGCTATCCATGTTGTTTACCTTTAGAATAAATGGAAAATCTAAATACAAATGAAAAATGTTTTGTCGACGTCTCGAAAGCGTACCGAACCGTGACACCGCCATCCCATATCTTACCGAACCGTGAGTTTTGTGGACCGTTCCGCTCCTAACAGACACGTGTGCGTGCCCTTTCTCACCACCTCGTTAGGCATATAATAACAATAGGTATCCACAGATACTCTGTGAATACCTAATAATAATAATAATCTTACTCTAGACCCTAGAAAGCAGAAGTGAGTAAATTAATGCTATATGGAGACCAATAGTGATTCTGTGATGAAACGACAAGCTTGTAAAAATCTGCTTTGCAAGGCATGTTTCGGTTTCAAATCCATCACATACAGGCCTAAGCTATAGAACGTGTATGGCAGAAAGGACCAAAACTGCAGATACCAAAACACCACAAACAAAGCTACATGAGAACTGCTTTAAGCTCGTTCAGGCTGTTTCAGCTTTAGCCCCCAAAGCCTTCTGTGCTCAGCACTTCTGCAGGCCGGGCCCTTCTATTTAAGCCACCAGCTCCTGAAGACCGTGAAAGGGTATAGGGGAAAGGGAAATAAACACAGGGGGTTTCTCTGCCAGCATGAACTACGTCAACATGTCTGTCCGCGTGCTTTTGGCATTGCACAGGTCTACAGAGAGACGGTCACATTGTGTTCCGTGACAGCCAAAATCCACCAAATAAGCAGTTTCAAAACTGAGTTTTGGCTTCTCCTCCAGACCAAATTTACCCTCACAGCAAAAAATAGGCCCTGATATTATGTAATGTAGTGATGCGGAATGAAAGTCAGGATTTTTAGTGGTAAAAAAAAGAAAAAAAAGGCCCCACTGCTCAGGTCTTTTGAGATAACACTACTGGGCTCAGATTCTGACAAATCATCCAAACACACAAACCCAATAGGCTTGATCACTGACATGACTTAAGACTTAAAATGCGGTGTGACTGCATTTGTAAATGAATGCAATCAATACATGAGGAACACATACATACTTTTCACATTAGATTTACCGAACAGTTAAGACAGAACAGTAAAGTTTGTCATTAGGAGGACAAACCATTGACACACCATTGTCAAGCACAACATAAAACATGGACTCATCCCAACCCTTTGTGTCTGACAGGTTGCGATTTGGATTATTTAATTGGGAGATATTGTTCAATATCAGCCATGGTATCAATGCATCCGTAGCCTCAGTGACAGCCAAGCCCCAAGTGCTGTTCAAATCAATGGCATTGGGTTTATAGGACACTTGTTTTGTAGTGGTCTGGGCACACTTAAAGAAGGTTCACAAGGGATGTTGTGGGAACTTTCATTATGTTGTTAGATGGATCTGAATATTTTAGCTAAATCTCATCTGGGATTGTTAAGTTAGATTGTTAATAACAGACAATTGCAACAGATCGATATCCACAAAAAGTAACACAGTTGATCGTTTAGAGTAATGATGCGTTGCATCCAAGGTTGATGGTTGAGCAAATAACGTGTGTTTTAAGTGCAGTCTCTGTTCTAAAATGTGCGTTTATTAAGATTACAACGCTGTTGCGGGACTTCAGCTATCGGTTCGACATACCCCCATCGTTAAGTTTTAGTTACACACATTAAAGTTGGGCATTTTGAAAATGGTTTAAAACACAGAATAAGTTAACCATGTCAAGGGCAAAAAGACCATTATGTACGAATAAGACCCGAGTGATGCAACGCCGCCCGTCACAAGAGGCTCACTTTTCTCCACGTTTGTCTTTTAAGATTTTACACAAGAATACGCGAACACAATATATACATTATGTATATGTTATGTATATGTTATGTATATGTTATGTTATGTTCGGTTATCGTTGCATACTAAACTACGATGAAAACCGCGCATAAAACACTGAGTTAAAAAACGGCGACGAAGGAGAAAGAAAGTTAAATCAAATGGACAGAGGGGAACTCGTTCGGTGCAACGTGTTCAGGTTATCGATTAGAAAACAACGATACCGTAGGCGATCACCGCAGAAAACGCTGTTTATAAACATGTCAGGCTAACGTTAGCCCAAACTAGCCTGGGCGAAACAACGCAGCTATGGAAACGGTAGCTGCTAATTTAAACCCGTTTCACACAAAAAGACCCTTTAAAAAAAAACAACCCGGTCTAGGTGACCACCAAGAGCGATCGTTGTTAAACGCGAACATCAGAGAGCCAGAGACGCACGTCTATCGGGTTTAAAAAGAACACTTACCTTCTAAAAGGCGAGAGATGATGCTGTCCACATTCAACTCGCCCTCCGCCATCTTCCGACTGATATTTTAGAGTAGTGTGGACGCGGTGAACTTCACGGCGCGTCGGCAGGGGGCGTTGTTCTGCCAAACAAGGGTCTGTGGCCTGTGTGATTTATCAGGGCATGCAGTGAGGAGAGAGCAAACCTTATAGGGTATGGTGCAGCAGCCCTGGGCCAAGAGAGAAATATATGTCCTTTTTCTCAGAAATAGAGATGCGGTTATATAATGTAGTCATTAATTAACATGTGCGTAATGGAGCATCTGCTGTTAAATTTTATAATAATAATTCAAGAAAACTTTATTATCCCGAGGGAAATTATAATAATATATTATAATAATTATATTATATATAATAATATATTTGAGGAATGTAAATCAGTTTTTTTGGTGATATGACATACTGCATAATACTGCCTAATACAGTAACTGTATATTCAGCAAACAAAACACATTTTAAGTAAACTCTAAGCTATATAGGCTATATTTAATCAGGCATTAAAACTGCTCCTGACTGACTCACACACACAAAATAAATAAAAAAGAATTATGTTTATTGGAAATGTTGTACATTATGGTAGATGAAGGAAGGTTAAGACAACCATATTATGTTACTCCTAGCTTGAACAAATGAAATGAAAAAATGGGAGTGCGTATACGTGTTACAATGCATGATTTCTTCTCTCTACTCTGTCCTCTTCTCTGGACAATCTCTGTCCCCTCACCTCCAGGCCTGCACGCCAAACTCCACCTGCCCCTTGGTTGTCGGACTCAGTGCGTACTGAGAGACGGAGCCTGAGAGCGGCTGAGCGCAAATGGAGAAATGGCAATCTCTCCTTTCCACTTTTTCCTCCTCTCTATCTGCTGCTAAACCTGCTTTCTTCTGCACTAAAATTCTAACTTCTGCTTCCAACCCTAAAAAACTCTTTGAAACTTTCTCTTCCCTCCTCCAACCCCCACCCCCTCCTCCCACCTCCTCCCTCCTCCTCCCTCCGCCCTGACGACTTCGCCAACTTCTTTGACAAGAAGGTCAACGATATCCGATCCTCCTTCCCTCACCCCCCCGGCTGGCGCCCTGCGCACCAACCACACCTGTCTGCCTTCCACCCATCCCTCTCTACCACCCTCTCCACCTTCTCCCTCCCCACCTCCCTCCCTATTCCATTTTTCTCCCCTCTCCCCAGACAAGGTCCTTCACCTGGTTACATCTAGCCGCCCCACCACATGCTCCCTTGACCCGGTCCCATCCACTCTGCTTCAGTCTACTGCACCTGAACTCCTTCCCTTCCTGACCCACCTCATCAACACGTCTCTGGTGTCTGGATGCTTTCCCTCTGCTTTCAAGACTGTCAGAGTCACCCCCCTTCTGAAGAAGCCAACACTTGATCCCTCTGAGGTCAAGAACTACAGACCGGTTTCCCTTCTACCCTTCCTATCAAAAACTCTTGAACGTGCTGTCTTTAATCAACTGTCCTTGTATCTCCACCAGAACAACCTCTTGGATCCCCACCAGTCTGGGTTCAAAGTGGGTCTGCGACTGCCCTCCTGGCAGTGACAGAGTCGCTCCATGCCGCTAGAGCGAACTCTCTCTCCTCTGTCCTGATACTCCTGGACCTGTCTGCAGCGTTTGACACGGTGAACCACCAGATCCTCCTCTCCACCC
>OOFB01009271.1:94673-112251 GCA_900323305.1 Trachyrincus murrayi | reverse complement strand
GGGGGGGGGGGGAAACTGGCCATTTATTAACCGTAACGATTCAGTCTTCAGCCCTTTATCCGTGGTATGCATTTGTACATCGTGTACAAGAACGGCAAGACAGAGCATCGTCCTTCTGCCCCGGCGCCATTTTGGATCGGCTCGTGGATTGTTAGGCCGATTTCACCCCGCGATTGTTTTGACTTTAACGTGATCGATACTCGTGATTGTTTGGCGTTAAAATTAGTGATACTTGTGATTGACTTGACTTGAATGATTTCTAGTGGCGAAAAACTTTAACCGCGCTGTGGTCACGATGAAAAATAAATGTACACTAGTGGCGGTACATTATTAGCCCGTTAGAGTCGTATAAAGAAGTGTGTCCTCCTGGGACCTGGAACAGGTCCACTATATTTTCTACGTGTCGTCAAATGTCGCCCGAAAGGCAATGTTACAAGTCGAAAAGTACGGCGAAACTTTGTATTGCTTGTGGGTTTTTTAGTCGTACACGGCGGACGCATCGCCCTACGTTCACTTCGACCGGGGTACACACCCCGAAATCGGCGGGAAAGCCCGACTTTCTTTCCCGAAACGTCTACGTTTACGCGACTTTTCGCCCGTCTACGCTACTTGTCGTAGCTAGGCCGACGACCATTGACGTAACCCTACGGCGAAGACAAACCCCGTTTGTGCGTGCGGAGGTTGTTCCTCCAATCACGAGCGAGATCCGCTAAACGCAGACCGGACGTCACGCCAAGAGAGACCTATCGGAGGGTCTGGTTGTAGAAGGAGACCGGCTCGCGGAGAGGGATTCATTCCTGAAGGGGACAGCTCCTGAGACCAGGGGGGAGGTGAGTGCGCTTTGTGTATTAATATAAAACCAGCCGGGGTTTATATTTAAAAAAAAAATTGAATGTCGTGATATCTTTAGCTCTTTGTAAAAGCAGCCAATTGCTATAACTTAACTCGAGCGATATGTTTCTTTCGGGTATTTTCTTTTAGCGAAACTATCCCCCCCCCCCCACACACACACACACACACACACACACACACAGGGAATAGAGTCTTGTTCCCGGGTGTTAAGTTGTGTTTTCTGAGAACAAGGGACGATGCTCGGCACGGGACCTCTGTGCGGCGGTGCTTCCTTTGTTATTACACAAAAGTGCATCGCCTTATTTACAAACAACGCGCGCGCGCGCAACGCGATCCTTGTGTATAGTTAAGAGCGTAGTATTTTTTTTCCCCCTCCCAAATATAAAATACATACAAAATAAACGACCATTAATGTCAAGTCTACATTTGTTAGCGGTTTAGTAGCCCATTATAACCCGCAATGGTTGCGTTCAAGCGCTCAGATGCCGGGTGGGTGAGAGTACGTGAGCAATTACGTGGCGGTCATTTAAGTATTTGGGGGGAAAACAAAACGAAAACAATATTTCTACTACATCTCTTATTGTTGTCTAACTGGGTCGGGACGGAAATGTATGCACATTGCATTCGCGGCAAAACCATCACCCCGCGAGACTTCATTCTTTACATTGAAAAAGGGGGAGGAGGAACAGCAGCGTGGCTGACTCGAGGAGAAAGTGTAGCAGCATGTCAAAAGGCTTTGCATCGCGTTTTTTTTTACCCACCATTCTCGCCGTGATCCCTCAACATAGCTCACTAAATGAAATGGATGAACACAGATTTGGTGTTAGCTTCTTACTAATGCCACATAGTAAGTAAGCCCCAGTCTCCCCTTCTGAGTTAAAGCAAGAGGAGATTAGGAGAACACATCCACTGTCCCACCATGGCGGGGCCCTTCCCACACCCAGTTTTATATGTGTGTAATGCTTGCCTTGCAACAAGTAAAACACACCGACATAAATTGCTCTGCTGTGTTTCTAGTATATATACTTAATGTATTAGTAACACAGTATAGTTCTGTATACATATGTGATGCGGGTGTAACAATATATTTTTTTCTTTGATTGCATGAGTACGCAACACATACAACAAACATTTAACCTTCAGAAGACACAACTCTTTGCTATAGACTAATATTGAATGTGAATTTAGAAATAGAATACTCAATGGCATTGACTTTTATCAGTGGGACATAATGCGACTGTATCATCTTTTTTTACAGCAAGCTGCAAGATGGCAACCAATCTAATTGTGCCTCCCGATGACCAAAATGAAAAATGCAGCCGCTATAACTTGCTGAGCTGGCTGAATAACACGCTACAAGTTAACTTCAATCATGTGTCGCAGACGAGTTCAGGTACAGCCCATAAAATGATACCAATACGTTTTTCTCTCTATACATCGGAAGTGCCATCTCAACCTGTTTTGTTTAGGTGCAATTCACTGTCAGATCATGGACTGGCTGTGCCCCGGGTCGGTGGACATGAGCCAAGTGAAGTTCCAGGCACAGCATGAGGAGGAGTTTAAGCACAACTACGATCTGCTTAAAGAAGCATTTGCTAAGAGGGACATCATCAAGGTTAAAACTTCATTCATTTCTTTGCCGCTTGCTTGGGTTTAAAGGACAATACCAGTGTCATTTGGACTGATCACCAATATCAGCGATTGCCCTTGCTTGTGTGCAGTGTATGGTTTATAAAGAATGGTCCAATCAGAACCAGCCAAAGATTTTTTGCTCTTCTAGTTGGGTAATAAACAAATTGTAGCAGTCTCGAACATTGTATACTGTATACTTTTATTTGTTTGCTTTCAGATAATTCCAGTCGGAGAACTGGTTAGTGGGTCATTCAAATCCAACTTTGCCCTCTTGAAGTGGTTCAGAAGGTTTTTTACAGAAAATGTAAAAAATATGAACTATGACCCAGTCAAAGCCCGGGCTGGTCAAGATATCTGCCCCACCCCACTCCTGCTGAGTTCTCCCAAGAGAGGTATGTTATATGTCATGTTATACCCAGAGAATCCTTTGTTGCAACACATTTACACCATATTTTGGAGTTCTTGACCTCCCAAATGAAACTGCAACGTGAACAGAAGATAGATTTATTGCCTTCGGTGCCACAGACTTTAACTTTAGTTAAACCAAGTCACAGAGTAGCCTTGTAGCTCAATAGATTCCACCCATCTCATTCATTTGGTCACCATGCATATTCCCAAAACGTCTCGTGCATGTGCTGTACTAGATCTAAAAAGTAGGATGGTCAAATTAATGGATGGATTCTGCAGACCCGAGCAGTAGGAGTCTATAAAGTTTATGACACCAGATAAGCATCGGTTGTGAGCAGAAGAAAAAACATGGCTGCTATTGGTTCTTTAATTGAGGAAGCTAGTGAATAGAAACACATAGTGCGGTGCTTTATTTTTGTGATTAATTTTTTTATGTGACCGCATTTTTCATGTTTTTATTGTTACTTTTCACTTGGCAGCGAGCTGGAGACTGGAATCTGATTCGGAAGAAAACGCGGCCCGCCAAAATTTTCCCTACACTACGAATTGGAAGAACGTGTACAATTGGGCCGAGCCTAGCACCCGCGGAGAGCTGTATGTTTACTGCAGTGTGTGTGGCACAGACATGTTCACATATCGCAAAGGCCTCCTGGATCTTAACCGACACTTTGCCACAAACAAACACAAGACAAGGGCCAAAATGCTCACACGGGGCGAGCGACGACAAAGTCAAACGCCAAAGTCCCTGCCCTGCAGCGATGCTGCCGTGCAGTTCATAAACAAATACTGTTCGTCTGGCTCCTCTGGAGGGGATCGGGCGTCTCGTGACTTTGCATGTTATATGCTGGGATTACAGTATCCAAATGACATTCTCTCTATTTGCCAACAAACACCTTACTGCTTGTACGTGTATGGCGGGGTGACACTCGAGGCTGTCACCGTCTCTGTGGTTCTCGTTGGCTTTTTCGACGTGAAATCCTCTGCGCACCATATCAGGCTTCTGGATGTTCTGCCCTCTCCCGCCGAAGAGACGGGGGAACAGGCAAAGGAGGCAGGAGAAGGAGAAGTGGTGGAGACTTTGAAGAGATTCGACCTTCCCTTGATGAATCTGTCTGCGGTTTACGTGGACGACAACGGTTCTTCTTCAGAGCAGATCTGCTCACAGCTTAGGGAGCTCAACCCAAACGTAGTCGCCTTCGGAGCGCTGTATAAGGTGGCGGATGCTGCTTGCCATGCCGCAGTCACGGCACTCTCCGGTCCTGTTCAGGAGATCATTTCAGACCTCCATGCCTACTACAAGTCCACCTCCACAGATAATGAATGTTTAAATGCTCTGTTTGTATCTATAAGCAATCCTGACAGTACACCATTTTGTCCTAGCACAAACTGCCTTAACTTTAGTGTATTAGTCAGGAAAGTGCTGGAAATGTGGCCAGATCTGGTTTCGTTTTTCAGTTCTTGCAATAAGGACAATGACAAAGTCCAGCCAATCTGTGTCAAGCTGCAGGATGCAAACCTCAAGCCAACTTTTAGGTTCCTGGCCTTGGCCCTGAAGCCTCTTGAGGCTTTCCAAAAGCATCTACAGACACATGATGGACATGCAAGAGTGGACCTGGTGCTCATATTACAAGAAGCCAGCAGCTTGCTGCACACCTATGCCTCCCGCTTCCTTAATCCGCAGGCTGTGGCACGCTTCCTTGAGGAGCGTGATACCTGTGTCTTAACAAACAATGAGTTGTACCTGTCAGGAGCCAACCTTAATGTTGACGGTTCAGCCGTGGAGGACCTGCCGAACGAGAAGGAGGTCACGTCATTCTACGTGACGCTCACGGGTTGCATTGCAAAGGAGCTGCCCCTAAGTGACGGGATCCTGAGAAGCATGGCACAGCTCCTGAACCCCCAGAGCAGACTCAAGGTGACAGACACGGCCGTGGAAGAACTTGGAAAGAAGCTGGGAGTCTGCAGCACTCCCGAAGAGGCGAATCAGCTCACGAAAGAGTTCCTGGAGTACCAGCAGGTCGGAGAAGAGCAGGGCGAGGCTGGAGAAAACAGAGATTCAGCGACCGTCTCTCTGGAGCAGCACTGGGCCGGCGTGCTCAAAGACGGGGGCTCAACCTCCATCCTCAGGAAACTTGTCTTGAGCCTGTTGTCTTTCCCCTGTCCTCCACTCGAGGCCCAAAGAGTCTACGCTCAGGTGCGTGAATGTCAATGTAATTCCAATCGCATGTTTCTGTCAATGAGTTTCATGTGTTTATTTATTTTCTGTCAATGAGTTTCATGTGTGCCATGCTTCTTGTCTTAGGCCATTGCGAGTGGAGATGCCGTATTGTTTTCGGAAGACAGAAAGGATTCGATCAAGAGGGAGATTTTGTGTGCTATTTCTGATGGCTCCGGTGGCAGCAGGGATTCCCCCAACCAGAATCGCAAAAAGAAGGCAGATGATCGCCGTGTATCAGGTGAATTCAGGGACTAAATCTGCCATTGCCTCTGTATATGATCTGGTTCTTTATTCTGATTAGTAATATGGTGTAATGGACTAAATGCTTTTTTAATGGTGTAGCTCTATTCTGGTTTATCGTGGTTTGGGTTTATTTTTTGGTCCTACATAACCTAATAATCTTGTTCAATTCAGTTCAACAAGTGCAATACACATTCTTTTATTTAATGCAGATTTAAATCAAAGTAAGTCGTAACTAATGCTTTTGTTTAGCTGGACTATAATGAAACTACATCCTACCAATCAAAATAATTGTAAATGTTCTCTGTATCATTACAATCCATAGATTAGAATTATTAAAGCAATGGCTATTTTACAAGATAACCCTGCTTAACATGATTCAATTGTACACAGAAAATATGATTCTGATCATTGATTGCTTTTATTACACGGGCAATAATAT
Source organism: Trachyrincus murrayi (assembly GCA_900323305.1). NCBI lineage: Eukaryota > Metazoa > Chordata > Actinopteri > Gadiformes > Macrouridae > Trachyrincus > Trachyrincus murrayi. Next base: position 106,459 of record OOFB01009271.1, on the reverse strand, counting down.
TTATTCAAAATTAATCCAACAATGTGTTTTTTCTTTTCTTCTACCAGTGAATTACCCTAATGGGACAGTAAAGCCATGCACAGTTCTCCTGAGGAAGCTAATCCGTAAGAAAGATATATTGAGATCATTGAAATAAGATTTGTCACATAATTTCATTGAATTCAACCTGACGAGAGCTGGATTGATGAATACAGAATGTGGTACACCACTAAAATGCCAGAGATGTATCTTTTGTTTCAAACTTTGCTTGAACCTTCATAAATATGAATGATTCTGATGCGATTCGTACAGTAAAATGATTGTTGATGTTATTAGAGCATGTAATATCACCTAATGAACAGTGTAGCTGAGATACAATGCAGTAAATAATGTTTAAGTCTTATCAGTAGACGTATATATACTTCTTTGGATTTAAATCTGGAAAAGCCATTATATTCAGGAGTCGTCATTGCAAAACATCCCCAATGCAGAATATTGAGAATGTTGTCTCGTTTGTTTTTGTCTTCTAAGAACCAAATAATGGTGGTGACAAAGATGGATTCTGCTCCAATCATGAGGTAAGACATGTGTGTGTCTTTGTTATCCAGTTATGAATACATGGTAACATTCTGCATGTTTGATGTCACACTAAACCCTAAATCTGGGATATTTCTAATCTCTTCTACTTTGACTTTTCATTCCTGTCTTTACACTTGGCAATGATAACTAACATCCTCTGAAACACATTTTTTTCTGCAAGGGCCATTATAGTGAATTGCACCGTGAGACAATATGTCGACATTTGTGTGTGTGTGTGTGTGTGTGCAAGGGCACAGGGGAGCCTATCAGAAAGGCAGGCTTGAGAGAGCATTCTTCGGATGTACACTACACTTGCATGGGCATGATGTGTGTGTGTGTGTGTGTAATGAGAGTGTATTGTCTCTCAGGGGCCCATTAGGGGAGGTTATGGCTGGGAAACCAGTCTACGGCAGAAGCCCCAGTCCCGTGCAGTGTTTCAGGCTGACCAGGGCACCTGGGCCAAGCCGGTAGGTCTTGATAAGGACAGCCCCAAGGGACGGGAGTCTGATGATGAGTTGGTAGGTGTACTCACGTATACTACCAGACCAATCCACCTTCAGCACCCTCAAATATATTCACATGGAAGCATTTTTATGTATGCTATACGTTCACTTCATTAAGTTTCCCCTCTATTCGTTATATCGGACAAAGGGGTTAATTAATATTATTATTATTATTATTATTATTATTATTATTTCAGACAATTTAGCCTTCTAACAGACCCTGAAACTACTTATTCTAGATGAACGGTGATGTAGCGGGTCACGTGGTAATGCTATGGATTGATCCTGGTCGAAATCTCGACTTGAATGCACAGTTTGCAAGTTTTAAAAATGTAGGTGATGTAAATACGGGAACGCAATTACTGGCAGCTTGAGGTTACTAGGTAACGTCGCAATTTTCCTTTAATACAAACTCAAATTGGCTTTATTCACATTGGCACACTATTTCGTTGCTTAAGTTTAAATTCATATGCATAGTATTACCATATAAAACAAATAGGCATCACAGAAAGATATATGTTTTGCTTCCAAATTATTAACATTCCAGTTCCAAGCTGGTTATGTGTCTTATCACCTGGTTGCCTTACCTGATGGGACAGGTGTGAATACAGCTGGTTATGGGTCTTATCACCTGGTTGCCTTACCTGATGGGACAGGTGTGAATACAGCTGGTTATGGGTCTTATCACCTGGTTGCCTTACCTGATGGGACAGGTGTGAATGAAACCTCACAAACATCTCTTTCATTGGGTGCCTGATTTCACTCAAAACAAACATAGCCATGGGGAGAAGGGGATTTGGTCTTTTAGGGTCATTGTGTAAAATGTGATGGCTTACTGTATGCTCTTCAACTCAAATTATTTCCACCTGTTATCACTGGTGGGCATTCAGGGAAAAGACTCTTCACCATCCAGTAAGGTTACACCCAGCCCGCGAAGTGCGAGACGTGTCCAAGGTTATCAGGTAAGACAGATGTTATGTATGTGATAAACGCATTGTAAGAATGCCATCTAAATTGAAACATACAGTTAAGGATGGATAGTCAGTTAAAGAGCAACTTGCAGGTTGAATTAACGTGGGGGAAAGTATACACATAGCAAATCGATTTAAACGTATTCATGTTTTTAGATTTAGAATTACAGCTCGACTTATTTTTGTAATGCAACATGCACACGCAGACCTAAAAGCTAAACTTGAACCCGACGTGAAGGGTTGCTGGGAAATTTGACACGACACAAATGTACTTACTTATTACTTTACCTTTATTAAACATACATTTAGATCTCTCATTAGCCTAGATCTTAACATGAAAAAAACTATTTAAAAAGGTGGGCATGGTCGTAATCGATCGGATTGGAAACAGGATTGAATGGTTCCTTCTTGGCTTCGGCAGGATGGGAGGGGCTTCCTGGCCGGGGAGCTGGTGTGGGGCAAGCTGAAGGGTTTCTCCCTGTGGCCCGGGATGGTCGTGCCCTGGAAGACCAAGTCGGCGCCGCCCGGGATCCGACGCGTGGAGTGGTTTGGAGATGGGATGTTCTCTGAGGTACGAGGGACCTCGACTCTTGTGTTTCCGGTTTCTCGTCACCTCGACATGGATCAACGCGCGTATGTCTTTGTTTTGTGTTGCAGATCTACTCCGAAGGGCTTTTGCCATTTCGTACCTTCGCTCGGTGCTTCTGCAAAAATTCCTACGCCAGCCTGCCCACGTACACGGACGCTATCTACCAGATTATTGAGGTAAGATGCCGAAGCTCCCCGTTAACGGGATTAGAAATATTCATCCATTTGTATCTTCTTTTTAGGATTGTGTCCACCCCCTTCAGAATGACACTGAATACATTTTGGCAAAATAATAGTAATAATAATGTATTGGTTATTTATTGGTTCATTTCTATTTATCGATAACCCTATCTTTTGTGTGAATACAAAGATCAGGCAAATTAAGTGTGGAGAGATGGAAGTTGTTATTGATCATATTAACACATTTGTCAACATATTATACACTGAATGTTACTGAAACACAGCAATACCTTGACCACACCATCCATTCCTCTGTCAGCTGGCCAGTGAGCGCTGCAGGAAGTCGTTTACAGCAGCAGAGGGTAACAAAGCGCAAGAGCTCAAGTTGATGCTGGCCTGGGCTCACGGAGGATTCCTGCCAACGGGGCCTGATGGGTTCGCTCCTTCTGGCAGTATGTGTACCGTCTACTGGATGTGTGTCTCGTACTGCATGTGTACCGTCTACTGGATGTGTGTCTCGTACTGCATGTGTACCGTCTACTGGATGTGTGTCTCGTACTGGATGTGTGTCTCCTACTGGATGTGTACCGTTCACTGGATGTGTGTCTCATACTGGATGTGTACCGTCTACTGGATCTGTGTCTCGTACTGGATGTGTACCTTGTACTGGATGTGTGTCTCGTACTGGATGTGTGTCTCATACTGGATGTGTACCGTTCACTGGATGTGTGTCCCATACTGGATGTGTACCGTCTACTGGATCTGTGTCTCGTACTGCATGTGTACCGTCTACTGGATGTGTTTCGTACTGGATGTGTGTTTCGTACTGGATGTGTGTCTTGTACTGGATGTGTGTCTCTTACTGGATGTGTGTCTTGTACTGGATGTGTGTTTCGTACTGGATGTGTGTTTCGTACTGGATGTGTGTCTTGTACTGGATGTGTACCGTGTACTGGATGTGTGTCTTGTACTGGATGTGTGTTTCGTACTGGATGTGTGTCTCTTACTGGATGTGTGTCTTGTACTGGATGTGTGTCTTGTACTGGATGTGTACCGTGTACTGGATGTGTGTCTTGTACTGGATGTGTGTTTCGTACTGGATGTGTGTCTCTTACTGGATGTGTGTCTTGTACTGGATGTGTACCGTGTACTGGATGTGTGTCTCATACTGGAGGTGTACCTTGTACTGGATGTGTACCCTGTACTGGATATTTTACGCAATATATCTATAATGGTTCTTATCTTTTTCTTTTAAATACAGATATAAGGGCAGATCATTCAGACAGTGCAGACTACAATCCGCCAGCAAAAAGGAAATATGTTAACAAAGCAAAAGCGAATGTACTGGTAGTCACCTACAAGAGAGGTAAGTAGTGGTCCTTTAGAAGCCCTAGAGCCTTTTCTGCACATATATAGCAGCACATTTGTGTAACTATTATTCGTTTTTCAAGATTGTGATTCATTTTACTTTACAGAATCAATGATACAAGAAATTGAAGACACGGGTAAAAAGATCGAAGGTATGCTTGAGTTGCTGACGCAATTTATTGACGTAAGCCCCGAGGCATCCATGTATCTGGCAAAAACGTCATCCCTTTATTTCAGATTTCTGTTTGTCGTGTGGATCACCTGAGACTGAAATCTTCCATCCGCTGTTTGTAGGCAGTCTTTGTTTGAAGTGCAAGGTAATCCAATATCCCGTCATGTATATTATTTATTTATTCGGTCAACCTTAACCAGCCCCTATCACTGTTATCTAATGTCAACCCTACATGGTACATTTTCCATAATAAACACTGTTGGTGTTATTGTATTAACAAATACTATATAAATATAATTGTTTACAGGAAAACTTTGTCGAGACGCTTTATCGCTATGACGAAGATGGTTACCAGTCATACTGCACAGTTTGCTGTGGCGGCCTCGAGGTGATTCTCTGCAGCAATGCCAGCTGCTGCAGGTATGTATCGTATTGATGTAAGCCCTTGTGTTCAGTTAGTATTGGTAAAGACGAACCAATGGCGACTAGCCACTTAACATCACTCTCACCTGGATAGAGTTCAACACCTTCCCTGAATGTTGTACCTTCAGACTTGATCATTCTGTATTACTGACAGATCTTCTTGGGCGTCTCCTTATTCCTCAGATGCTTCTGCAAGGACTGCATCGACATCCTGGTCGGCCAGGGAACCTTCGACAAGCTGAAGGACATCGACCCATGGAGCTGCTACATGTGCAAGCCGTCCGAGCCCAGCGGAAACCTGAAGCTGAGATCAGACTGGAGTCTGAAGGTCCAGGAGTTCTTCGTCAACAACAGTGCACTGGCATTCGTAAGTGATACCCGCCGTTACGTTTCCGTCAAGGGTCTACGGGGGTAAAGGAACTAACACAACAACCAGAGGTGGAACACATTGAGGAGACACAACTGAAAAAGTCAAAAGTCGATTTATTGTGGGAAACACAAAAGAGATGGGTAAGGGCATGGCTCCACTATCGAACATAACCAAAGAACATAACCAAAACGCTGACTGGCCAAGCTAGCAACAGTAAAACAAAACATACATACCTAGTGTTTCTAGACAAAGGTTAACTACGTGTGTGTGAAGTGTACAGGGCAACCCAGCTCACCGAGCCCCTTCCCTGGGAAGAAGGGGACAGCTTCGCACACACAGCTAAGAAAAATAAATGATAAGAAAAGCTAAGAAAAACAAAGGATTTTCTGGATGGGTGTGGCCTTTTATAAACAAGCTGATTGACTGGAGGTCTGGTCACCCAATCAGGAACAAAGGAGGGGAGGTACCTGTGGGGTGCCCTAAATAGTATTGACCTCCAAACCTGTGGGTGGCAGCAGTGCGCCTGATGGCATTCTAGGGTGCCTTTATATTTAAAAGAAGAAGATGGTACCTGTGTGGAAGCCAGAGGGAAAACAAGAGACACGCCCACACACGCCAGTGCCACTGGCATGTTCATGTTCACACTCATAGTAACATTTTGTTGTTATTTCGCCATTCCCGGGTGAGCCTTGAAAGCTTGTGACTTATGGATTATGGCACATTGATTGAATTAAAAGTATCGAAGCCTGGTAGTGTAATTGTCATTAGTGGGAAGCCAACGATTCACTTGAAACAATCTGAGCAAACGGTCTGAATTGGCTAAGAGGCCAGACAGACGTTGACAATGTGATTGGATCAATGTTTTACCCCAGGAACCCCACAGAGTGTACCCTTCTATCTCCGCTGATCAGCGGAGACCCATCAAGGTGCTGTCCCTCTTTGATGGCATTGCTACAGGTTGGTTTCTCCTGGCATAGTCGTCAATTCAACACTGAATTTGAATAGAGCATTCACAGGGATGTACAATGTAATGCTATATATATATATATTTTAAAACCCTCATACCGTTTTTTTGCTACTGCAGGTTACCTTGTGCTCAAAGAGCTGGGCATCAAAGTCGAGCGCTACATCGCTTCAGAGATATGTGACGATTCGATCGCCGTGGGCATGGTCAAACACCAGGGAAAGCTTGAATATGTCAACGACGTGCGAACAATAACCAGGAAACATGTGAGCACCATTTCCAGATTTCAATGTCACAGTCATGCCATAGTTGTTTGGTTGGTAAATTATTGAGGCTATGTGTTAGATTTATTTGTGACAAAATTAATCTCAATCTTTATTTTTCCAGCCGATACTAACTATTCGGGAAATAGCTCATTTTTTAACCACTCAACAAACATTTACCTCTGCTTTCCCCCAGCTTGCCGAATGGGGTCCATTTGACCTGTTGATTGGAGGCAGTCCTTGTAATGATCTGTCCATGGTGAACCCTCTTCGAAAAGGATTGTTTGGTAAGAATTTGCCATGCATCTAGTTCAGGGGAAATTAAAGGGAAAAATAAGGGTGAACATAAGCACTATTCAAATGTAACAGGTTATATCTAACTAGCTACCTTCTTATAGTTTGATTTAGCCTGAATGTTGTCCTGGTTTTAACGACAACAATGCAATTAAAATGTATTGGACTGAACAAAACGAATTAGGAATGCTGGGATATCTTATCGGCATTGCCAAGAAGTTTATCCCGGTTTATTTTATTGTGCAGTCAATAGATTATGAATATCCGTCAAGTTTGGCGAAAATAGCATCATGTTTGAATTTTAATTGTGCCTTACTTCTCACAGAGGGCACCGGCAGGCTGTTTTTTGAGTTCTATCGCATGTTGACCATGATGAGGCCGAAAGAAGACGACAGCCGGCCATTCTTCTGGTTGTTTGAGAATGTGGTGTTCATGAGTGCCAATGACAAGTCAGACATCTGCAGATTCCTCGAGGTGAGTTTTCGTGGGGTGCTTGCCCAGCGTTGTCAATATTTAATCTTAGGCAATAGATTGTTATGAGTTGCATGTATTTATTAGCATTTTTTTGTCTCCTTCTATTTTACAGTGTAACCCCGTTCTTATTGACGCAGTGAAAGTCAGTCCTGCACACAGAGCTCGCTATTTTTGGGGAAACCTCCCTGGCATGAATAGGTAGATATGAAAACAATTATTTGCAATTTCATATCAAATTGATATAAAAGTGGATGTGAAACGTTGTAGGGAGTCCAGTTACTGTTGGTCTGCAATTGCAGATATATAAGGACATAAAGACTATGTCTAATACACAACAACAACATTCTGTGTCTCACTCATTCTTTCTTCATTTCTTTAGGCCTCTTGCAACATCTCCAGATGGCAAAGTGGGCCTCCAGGATTGCTTGGAGGTGGGACGCATGGCAAAGGTAAAAAATTGGGTGTGGGTTAATTCATTTATACGCGGTTTACAACGTTTCTCGAAAATATCGAATTCTGAAAACTCCCCATTTGTCCATCGCTCTTCCTGTAGTTCGAGAAAGTGCGTACCATTACAACCAAAAGCAACTCCATAAGGCAAGGAAAGATGGGGCCCCTCCCCGTCAGCATGAACGGGAAGGAGGACTACCTGTGGTGTACTGAAATGGAACAGTGAGTCTTTCTCCGTCCCACCAACAACACAACACTAGAGGCTTCCACTTGAACCACAACAGCATTGCTGCTTTCAGCGACAGGAGAATTTGGATGCGTATTCTCTCAAGCGGGTTTGTTATGTCATGTTTCTTTGTTTGTTTTGTCGCAGAATCTTTGGTTTCCCCAAACACTACACAGACGTGAACAACATGGGCCGATGCCAGCGGCAGAAAGTCCTGGGTCGTTCCTGGAGTGTCCCCGTCATCCGTCACCTGTTCGCCCCGCTCAAGGACTATTTTGAATGTGAATCAGGACAGTAAGCTGCATCTGCATCACTACGGTTCTGTCCTGTATTGGGTTTTTGGTGATCCACACAGAGACATTTTCTTTTAACGATTATTCACATTGAAATGCTTGTTTGTGACTTATTTTATTGTTGTTTCTTATGTGACCAACTTAACAAAAAGCCGATTTTTAAAAACAAAAATTGATTGATTATGGAGGATGCTTATTTATTTAAGCAATGGTGCTGTGATGACTCCAAACTAACACATAAGTCTACCTCAATCTCTCAATCTGTAATGCTCAACATTTGGTTTTCTTACCTGTATTTAATTGAATGAATGAACTGGTTGGTGAACTGGTTTTCAAGTTAGGATTAGGAGTTAGGTCTATGTTGTAATCTCATGAGAACATATTAAAGGGGTGTTGTGTAAGATTTATACTGTACTACTAACATAACATAGGCATTAGGTATCTAAAATAATTCACTCTTAATTAGCTTTTGAATAAAAGCCTCCACTAACTCATGTAAAAACTTTGTTTACTCCTCTGTCGTCATCTTGTAACTAACAATCTTACACAGTTCCTCTTTATAAGGTCCGACTTAATCTTCAGGTTAATTAAGGTGCTGTGGACTTTTATGTTCTCCAGTAGCAAATATGCCACATTTCTTTAGTCAGGTTTGCATTTTCTAAACATTTTTTTAATTGTGTTGGTGGTTTACTATTTTTTGTATTGATACTGTTAAGATTCATGAGCATTTTTAATAATAATGTTTATTCTTCTTTGGTTTATTTTTACAAATTAGGCCCACTTTGTGTGTTAGATTTTTACTCAGTTTTTTCCGAATGATGTCAGTTTGTTAATATGGACAGTATGTTGTTTTTTGTCATTAAGAAAACACCAGCAGACCAGATCACCTGAGAACTTACTGAGACAAGTTTAGTTTTTTATAACCCCATGGTGCTATACGCTATACCTTTCACACTATGGCTGTGTTGGATTTAGCTCACTTGTTCCCTCATTCCCTATTCAGTGAACACTATACAGTACACTATTTAGGGAATTAGTATATGGGGAATTCCGACACTAATAGGGCTTGTACATCGTGATGTCACATCGCAATGACTGCCGCCATTTTGGGAGCATTGGCATGTTAATTATGTTGGTAGTCATTTTTTGGTCGTTTAGTAATTAATCATGAGGTTATTTGTCATTATGGGGAGACATTGTTGTGTTTGAAACTGCCACAGTTTTCATTAGCCTAGATTACGGTAAAATTACATTGGTTTAGGATTTTAAAGTACAACTCTCTTGAGTCCAACAAAAAATCCCATGATGCATTCTGATGCCCTATTATGCCACACTGTGACAGCTAATTTACATAAAGAACCCATATGTGCCGGGTCATCTCTATTGGATGAATCTGCTATAAATAAGTGTGCATCAGTTGTACACTTATTTTACGGTGCATTATGGATATTGTGGGTATTATATAGTGCACTCTATAGGGAACCAAATTTGTACACCTACATTTCAAACACTACAAAATGGTGGCATCCATAATGCACTATATAGGGCACAAGTGCACCAATTCTAACACAGCACGTGACATTCCAACAGTGTCGATAGCATGGTCGACAGACCTCTGTTTTGTCACTAGCTAGAAGTGGAAATAACGTGTAAACGCGTGAAATGCAGTCGAATGTTCATGTTGGCCTTTATGAATAAACTCTTAGTGTAATTTCATCATGACTTGTGCTTGTGGTTCATTTTAACTTCAAAACACCATATATGGTGGCTGTAGGTAGTTGGTAGTATATGCTAAATAGTTTATGGTGGACTTTGAACCCCCTGTTTCGAGAAGGGTCTTGCTGCAGAGCTCCAGGCTCGGGCCCACCTCCTCCGTCGGCTCCTTTTCGGTCCCGAGCTTGGAGAAGGTAGTGAAATTGTGTACGCCAGAAGGGACAATACGATCAGGATACGATAGCATGCCTCATAGTTCCACACGAAGCTCATATATAACTTCCTGTTGAGAAGTGACTTGTATATGCAAGAAGAGACCTTGCTCTATCGTTTGGTATATGAATTGTAATAGTCTTTTTTGAATGCCCTTTTATCAGACCTATGAATTTGGCCCATAGGCTATAACAGGGAAAGGTTCTGAATTCTGCTGGCTTGACAGCATGGGGAAAAGCCACCACACGTAATCGGTACCCTACTATGGGTTGAAAGTGACTTATAAGCAAGAATAAACCTTGTCATTAGGTTACAATTCAATAGTATATGAATTGTAACAAAGTCTTTCTTAATTACCTTTTATCAGACCTATGAATTTTACCCATAGGCTGATTTATATAAAATACAAATATGTTTTGATATTATTTACATAACATATAATATGTATTGATATTATGTACATAACATATAAAATATGTATTGATATTTTGTATATAACATAATATGTATTGATATTATGTAGGTTATGAGATATTATGAGGTGGGCCCGAACGCCTGGGACGGGATGCTCCAAATGAGCGTTATTGGCGAGAGAGAGGGCGGGACTTTCAGTTAACATGGGTTTAGCGGCGAGAGGGCGGGACTTCTGATACAGGAATAACGTTTCCGTTACATGTTTCGGATATTGCTTTGTCAAATTAAAAATAAAAACTCCATTATTTATTCTCCTTGTCGTTATTCTTGTCACGTTCTTACTCTTCTCGGCCCGGGGACTGTCCAACTGGCGTACACAGCTCATAGGCAGCAAGAGAACGGAAATCGTGTTGCGGTAGACCGGGATAACGCCACAATTCATGATCCTCTGTCCTCTTCCGACCCACGTGCTACTCGTCTATTTAAACAATTTGAGCATCCCCCCCCAACAGGTTGTTTAATTAATTACCTCCGTACTGAGTAAGACGACGGACCACAAGTTTCAACTCACCTGACTCTCCTCCCGCTGTCTCCCTTAGTGTGATACAAGTTGCTGCCGATCGGTACTATTATCAGCTTCTGGAGCCATCGCGACATAGTAAAGTGAGTACAAGAATATCTTCATGGTTTACGGAACCAAGTAATAGCATAGGAAGTAGCTACTCCGTTAGCTCGTCGTATCCAACGTTGACCAATGTTCATTGATGTGATCTATATATATTTATATAATATTTTTTAAATTAACAACGCATTTGACTTGGGGCTTATCATCGCACTCCGATGAGAAGCCAGTGTGTGTGTGTGTGTGTCAGTGTCACACACTGTAGGGGAAATACTTTCATTTGGCCTAAATGCCGGCGGCATCCTGAATTGTATTTATATCCTGAATTGTATTTATATCCTGAATTGTATTCGTTTTCCCCACACCTTGTCCCTTTCCAGTACCTGTCGAGAAGCAGATGGCTGTGAACGTCCACTTCACGTCTGTCAGCAGCGAGAACTTGAGCCGCAATGACATGCTGTCCTGGGTCAATGAGTCTCTGCAGCTGAAGTACTCCAAGATCGAGCATCTGTGTACAGGTGCGATTCTTTATTTCCCCCAACATGTGTCTGGTCCACGGGTTGCACTGCACTGGATGTTTGTTATGTTTGTGCATAATAATCATGTGCTGACTTGCCATACAGGTGCAGCATATTGCCAATTCATGGATGTGCTGTTCACTGGATGCCTCATCCTGAAAAAGGTTAAATTCAATGCCAAACTGGAACACGAATACATACATAATTTT
>OOFB01009271.1:73258-94653 GCA_900323305.1 Trachyrincus murrayi | reverse complement strand
CCCACACCTTGTCCCTTTCCAGTACCTGTCGAGAAGCAGATGGCTGTGAACGTCCACTTCACGTCTGTCAGCAGCGAGAACTTGAGCCGCAATGACATGCTGTCCTGGGTCAATGAGTCTCTGCAGCTGAAGTACTCCAAGATCGAGCATCTGTGTACAGGTGCGATTCTTTATTTCCCCCAACATGTGTCTGGTCCACGGGTTGCACTGCACTGGATGTTTGTGCATAATAATCATGTGCTGACTTGCCATACAGGTGCAGCATATTGCCAATTCATGGATGTGCTGTTCACTGGATGCCTCATCCTGAAAAAGGTTAAATTCAATGCCAAACTGGAACACGAATACATACATAATTTTAAAATTTTACAAAACAGTTTTAACAAGGCTGGAGTTGACAAGGTAAGCGTTTAGCCTTTTATAGCCTATTGTTAACCATTAAAAGCTGAACAGGTATTTTAATTCTTGGATCTTTTATACCCACTTTCGAAGACAATTCCTGTAGACAAACTGATTAAAGGGAAGTTCCAGGACAACTTTGAGTTTGTGCAGTGGTTCAAGAAGTTTTTTGACGCAAACTCTGATCAGAAGGATTATGACCCAGTTGCAGCACGTCAAGGACGGGAGACCGCTGCCTCTCCCTCGGCGTGCAATGCTCCTGCCAAAGCCAAGGGGGCCACTACTCGTGAGAATAAAATATTTTGTATACGATTGAAATTCATATATATTTGCCGTTACCTGTGCCCCATTTCTAAATATTTCTAATTGGTTTACTTTAGAAAAGCTCATTCAACCTGCTGACAGACCAGCTGCTAGAGTTGGTAAAGTGATTTTATTAAGAGCTCCTAGATTTGTCACTTGTGGGACTTGGGAGACAAGGTATGGGGGGGGGACGGGACACATGGTGATATAGGTTCCTAAGGCATCTCTTGCAGATTGGCTGACATTAGCAATGGTGCACTGCTAATGTCCTCTCTGGTTGTGGTGGATAATGCTAACAGCAGCGTCACTGGGTGCCTCATTATCAAGCACCATGTAGAGAGAGTGGCTGATGTGAGATTGGAATTAATTTCTAACATTTTATTTTTTTTCACTAAACATTAAGCACCCATAAGGGCAAACCCTTCCAAAGCGGTGCGGACCGTGCCCTCACAGAAACCCGGAGCAGGAGATGAGATGAAAGAGCTTAATGAAGTGAGTAGTTGATATTGCGGTCATTGGAGTACATCTGATGGCAAGTTCAATGATCAGTTGGCTTTAAGTCTATACACATGCACTGTATATGATGGAATTGAGAATTTGCTTTCTTAATTGTACTCTTAACCCTCAGGTTAGACTTCTTCTAAAATTAGCGATGACTAATGCAGAGAAAGAACGAAACTTTTACTTTGGAAAGTTAAGGACCATTGAGCTCATCTGCCAAGAGACGGATGGAGGAGACCCAACTCTGCAGAAGATTCTGGCAATACTTTATGCAACAGATGTAAGCAACTCTACAACATGGGTGTGCATGCATACATCCCATGATATCAACTATGGCTTAACCTGGCATGATCTTGTTTACTGGAAATGTTTCGCCCCACAGGAAGGCTCTGTCCTGCCTGAGGGTGAAGATGGAGGCCAGGAGCCAAAGGAGTTCTGATGGGAACATGGGAGGGTGTCTAAAGCTTGATGGGGAAACATTGTTAACTTGCACTTTTAAAGAAATCGTTTTTATTAATAAAGCATAAGCAAACAATAAACAATGCCGGCTTTACAGGTCACCGTTTTTTCATATTTTATTTTCCCCACCCTGCCCAAGCCCTGCACAACACATTACGGAGAAGAAGAAAAAAACCACCAGAGAAAAAACCTACTTAAAACTGATCTCAATGGAAGCTGGTGTAACTTGATCAGATATGCAATGCAAATTAAAGAGAAATGTATTTAACTTTTGTAATTGAGTGTCGCTGTCTGTGCCGGTATGCACTGCACCAGTGCATTACAATCTTATTTTTTTTATTTAAATGGGACCACGTACAGTTAAAACATGTCACCATTTGATACACCGTACCAGATTATAGCTTTAAGCTAATTCGCACATCAAAACAAAGCAAAAAAACAAACAGTACAGGGTGGAGAGAGCCTAATAGAGATTTAAAAAAACAAAACAATACCTAACACATAAATAGCAGACCACAAATGTATGCTTGTCAGCTCAAAGCAAGTCAAAAGACCACAATACAAAATTAAAGGTCAGTACAGGGTACCAGACTTTTTAAATTGGTTTTGAAAGTACTGATAGAGCTGCAGCTCCTCACATCGACAGGCAGTGTGTTGCACTGAGTAGTTATGAATGTTTTATAGAAAAAGCTGATTGCCCAAAAGCAGTGTGGCGAAATGGTATGGTACAGTCTCGTATAGAGGATCTAATAGGATTTACTGAACAAGTATACACAGTCATGTAGCGGAGGAGGGGCGAAACCATTTAAAATGTAAACCAGACAAGTTTGAAAATAGTCACTCAGCTCAGTAAATTGTATTTCGCCAGTACCCTATTTTATTTGCGAATGTCCTGCTAAACTAACAAGCGAAAACTGCTGTGTGGCTACATCAATATTCACTGTGACCTAAATAGAAACAGTGTGAGTTGGCACTGAATGTGATTTCAAATATTTTCCCTTTTAATCTTTGAATGTCTTAGTCGAGAAGATGGTGCAAAACGTGACTTCCAGAGTTGAAGTCAGTACTTTGGAGTAGAACTTGGGGTAAGGTAACTATTGCACAACCCACCGCTTCTCCAAAATAAGGCAGACAAAACGAGTTTCCTTTTGACATGCTGCAACTAGACAGTTCAGCATATTGTGCAAAACTAGCCCGAGAAATTAAGCAGAAATGCAGATGGCAGCACTCTACCACAAGTAGTCAAAAACGGTACTGAAACTGAAGTGTTTTATTATACATCCCTGGTTGCTTTACATACAGAGCTGCCAACTCTCACGCATTGAACATGACACTCGAGCAAATCACCCTCACGTCACACCTCCTATTACACTCCAATAGTGCTCTATGCTGATAGTGCCCAACATAGGAGAGCATCAGACAGGTGGTGAGTATTAGCCTACACTATTACTACTACTACAGTACATGTTGTTTGATTGATGTAGAGTAGGTAACTGTTATTAATGCAGCGGTTATCCATTGATGGAAAGCTTTGCTCAATGAGGCGACCTAACGTTACCTGCTACAGATAGAAGTATTGGGTCTACTGTAGGCTACATCAAACTGACCTGACCAAATTAAACACATGCACAAAATGAGCCACGCTGTGTCTTGTGTCACGCTCTGTCTGTGTATTACTTGTCGCAGTCAATGTTTTGCTGGACCTGTAGTGCTGTAGTGAAGGGGGCCCTAGAAGAGTGAATGTCCCTCACTGACTTCCATCCTGCCCACGTTGTTGAAAATACTGAGGTTGCGGTCTTCGGCCACCAGGTGAAAACGGTTTCATTTCTATGTTTGTTTGTTAATGGTTGGGGTAAGGATTAAAAGTTATGAAACTGGTGAAAAGGCTGGAAATAGTCATGTCTCTTTTCTTCAAGTACAAAAATGATTAACAATTATCAAAAGCATGCCATGTTATATATAACTATATAGATGATTCAGTGAGTTTCCCACGGCTTCAATACCCTTTCCATATTAGAAGGTGTTGGGTTTTGGTTGCTTGGCGTTATGTCCAGATGTGCCACCAGTCCAGGGACGCTCTCACCCGCCTGAACAAGTCTCATAACCTCCTTGAAGGAAAGTACCTTGGCCTCGGGTTCTCCACTGTCATGTCCCCTGATGCCAGGTTCTGATTCTGAGAGCATTTCACTCTGGTGCTCCGTGTCATAGTCAATCTGACCAGGGTCACCGCGGCTCCACTGTGTGTACCCTGCTGAGTCGATGGGCTCGATAAACCTGGTGATTACAACGTTCATTTAGTGTTTGTCCCTCAGATCTGTATCGCTCAGAGACAGATCTAGACTAACGCTCAGAGACAGATCTAGACTAACGCTCAGAGACAGATCTAGACTAACGCTCAGAGCAGATCTAGACTAACGCTCAGAGACAGATCTAGACTAACGCTCAGAGACAGATCTAGACTGTATCGCTCAGAGACAGATCTAGACTAACGCTCAGAGACAGATCTAGACTAACGCTCAGAGACAGATCTAGACTGTATCACTCAGAGACAGATCTAGACGCAAGTCTAGTTTTTAAGTCACAAATCATGTGTGACACATTGTGTGACTTTGTGTGTATCAACTCAACCAAATCGGCTTAAACGTGTTTATTTAGACTGGGGGGGGGGGGGGGGGGGAAGCGTTTAGAGTTAACAGAAGTGCTTTTGGCTCACTTAAGCTGAGAAAACATACCGGTTATAATAAAACAATTTCACGTCCAGCCCGGGTGCTCCGGACCCGGCCACCAACGCGGACCCGTGTTGGAACTTGTCATCCGTCTCGAAGTCGTACGAGTTAAACCTTTTGTACGCATCCTCCATCACGCTATTACAACGACGAGAAACTGACACAGTAACGTATATAGTTGCTGTTAAAAAATAGCCATTGTAATCAAATTGCTTCAGTGACGACAACAACAAACGCACCTGCTGTACGCGTATGTCGACTAATTTCAACGCTTGCAACCAACAAATGACAACAAGAGGGGCGCACAGCTGAACGATTTGACCACAGCTGAACGATTTGACCACAGCGCCCCTCGTGGACTTCTGTGGTAGTGCTCCAGTTAAAAGCAAACTGCTGTGCTCTACTGCTCTGTTCGAGTCCAGATTTGCGACGCTACACATACAGGAATGTTGTAATGAACTGCTCACTTTTATGTTTGAATGTACCAGTTGTAAATTGTAGACCTATGTTAATGTCTACAATTACAACCATGACAATCCTATAGGGTTAAATGAATGCGCTATAGTATGTGTCATTAGTCATTAAGTCACGACCCAAAAAGTAAATAAATGTATTTATCAATATTGCAGCAATGAACAATGCCTTCATGTACTGTTAAAAACATTGAGCGAACACAAAGCTGCAACAATTGGGGCTAAACTCAATGAAATAGTAAGCCATTGAGACAAGAATGAACATTGAAGCATTAGTTAATTCATGGGCTTCTTTCTAAAGATTAAGGTCTGGCATATGACCCACTCAAAATTCCCCACTTATGGCTCACGACCCGCCAGTTGAGAATCACCGCTCTATAGGAGGCCTATGATCCGGTAACCGTTACACTGGCCCTGCCCTTGACCCCTGTCAGCCAACTGCCTGCCACACCTTAATACGTAAATCTATCTCTGCTGATCATGACTACTCATATTAGTCA
This sequence comes from Trachyrincus murrayi, assembly GCA_900323305.1. NCBI lineage: Eukaryota > Metazoa > Chordata > Actinopteri > Gadiformes > Macrouridae > Trachyrincus > Trachyrincus murrayi. The sequence goes on along the minus strand of OOFB01009271.1, from coordinate 89,292 downwards.
TGTTTGTGACTGAGAGGCCTTCTGTATCCTTCAGCCATCTATCTGCAAACTGCAACAAATAAATGTTCGGGAAATTGGGAACCCGAAGCGCTAAAACAATTCATTCACTTAAGCACAATGTAGTCTCACAAATAGGCACTGTTACAAATATGCATTGTGTACTACATGTGACACAATGGCAAAAAGCCTATTCCTGAAGGATATTAACTCAGTAGTAGCTACATACAGGCTATATCTACATATCTTTATGATTTGTGGATTAACGTTAACATATTAATGTTCAATGTGTGAACATAACGTGAATTTATATAGGCCTCAGATAGATAGATGTAAATGTGGTATGTGTGACTTCCTCTACTGGTTGAAATAAATACAGCAACAAGTACAGTATATTGTTTGGATAAGTGTATTAACAGATTTTTTTACATTTTTAATTTGAGTTTACAATGAACTGAAAAAAGTTGTAATATTTATAAGAAGCTTAATAATCAAATAAAAGTATTTTAAATTGCACATGAATTAAATTGCACATGAATAAAATACAAATATGTATTTCTGAATATCCCACAGTAATCATGGCCCTTCTACACATAAACATTCTCTATCTCTCTCTGTATGTATGTATGTATGTATGTATATATACGGTATATATCCACAAAAGAGTACATATTAATTCATATCAAGTCAGTCAACACAAAGATTCTCCACTTGCTCTATTATACTGCCATCCAAATGCATCACAAACATTAATTTCTGAAATTCCACTCGTCAAGCTTCTGAAATTCCCTATATAGTCTAGATTCCGATCAGATGATGGCTGGCATCTATGCTGCCCTTCCTTCCTGTCACTCACAGCTGGGGTCTCTGGGCTCACTGAATGTTGCAGAGTATCTGTGTCGCTGTGGCTTGCTCGGATTCAAGGTTTGCCGTTGCGGGGTGCGTGATGGACGGGCAAAGCAGAACGTCAAGGTACTGCTGGAGCTGCAGTCATAGTTTCCCTCCTGTTAAATAATAACGGGAAAGAGGATGAGATAAAGGTAAATATGAGGAACGAGTATGGTATGAAGTATTGCTTCACTGAAAAAGGGATCACATGTCATTTAGCATCATAATTTGGACAGTTCTCTAAGGAGCCATGCCTGCATGATATGTAAGACCCACCACTGCTGTGACGGTGCTCATGCCGACATCCCTGGTGACAGCTCCTCTAATCGCTTGGCTCTGACCGGTCCCTTTCTCCTCTCTCTGCTTCATGAATCTCTGGTTGACGATTCTGGTCACGCTGTCGTTCCTGTGTAGTGGAACAGCAGGGGGCCTTGTCGGAATGCGCTCCAGGTTTTTCAGGTCCGACTTCCCCTTTTGCCCGGCTCCTGGCACTGGCTTCTCTGCCCGCCCGCTTACTTTGCGCAGGAATTCGGTGACCAGACCGTAGCGATTGGTTCCAGAAGCTTTGCTGGGGGGCTTAGCAGTTCGGCAGGGGCTGCCAAAGTCACTGTTTAGAGTGCTGTGGATATGCCCTGCGTTTGCTTTATTGTTGGCCGGGCGGGTCCACGTTGTACTAGCAGGGCCTTGATTAGAAAGATTCAACAATGCTCGTTCCCTGGAGGGTGTTGAGGATGAAGACGAGGATGCCACGGATGAGTTGCTGAAAGTGGTGGCGGTAGGGAGAGAGGCAGAATGCCTCCGGTACAACTTCGGGGAGGTCTGTCTGGGTCTCATGGCCCTTACGTTGACTTTCTCCATGGAGGTCGAGATGTGGTGAGCGCGAGCAGATGACGGGCTCTGGACCCTGGAGGGGCTGTTTCTCACCGAAGCAACCCCCTGGGGTCCATCCGTCTGCAGAGCGACACTCACCATCTGGGGTTGTACCTTCGTCTGAGTGCCTGAACAGGCCACATCCACCCAGGCTCCACTTGATCTCCGTCTCTCTTCCTCCGGGGGACTCGAGTGAGCTACCTGCCTCCAGCTGGCTGTCATCTCTTTCATGTCATCACTCAGGTTGGCAGAGAGCCCCAGATAGAGGGGCGACAGGGAGCTACGTGGAGTGCACCAAGGTGAGACCGTAGTGACAGACTCCCTATCCGTGGTGGGATTTTTCGGCAGCTGAGCGAGCTGGACCCTGCGTGCAGAAGGTGGACTGTAGTATATACGGAAGGCAGTGCTTTCTGGGGCGGTGTGGCTCCTGTCCGTAGATATCTGTTCAAAGTCGAGATCAGGGAAGTTCCGCGGCATGATTGGATGGTCCCAGGTCTTGATGGGGTCCTCTTGTTCCGGCTGAGCGACCGAATGGCTGAGATAGCACCAGTGTTTCCGGTTGGACTCGTGTGGAGCAAATGGCCATCTAGACCTTTTCCCTTCAGCCTTGTATGTCCTGTGGGAAAAAATATGATTGTGTGTCTCAAGACTTCAATGTCAATAACAAATAAATGTATTATGTGCAGAATGGGGAGGAAACAAATAAAACTGACCTGTCAATTTCAAAGTATCTCCTCTCATTACTGATAGCACGGGCGCTGGCATCCTAGAAAAGAAGGTTTGGCAAAAATATATATAATTAGACTAATTTGAGGAAGTCAGGGATTACATAGGAAGGAAAAAAAAATCCTCTCCTTATGAAGCAGATTCTAAGATGTGCTCTTCCTCTCAGGCTTCACTCTTTAGTGTCACATATTGTTTGAACAGAAGCATGAAATTGTTTCTGCTGTATATCAATCATTTTCTTTGCATTTTCAGAAATGGCACTGTTACTGTTGCACAAATTAGTAGACGTCAGAGGCGGAGACATTCACAGAACTACGTAGTAATGGAAGAGATAAATAACTTCATAAGCATAACTATTTAACTGTAACTGTCAGTCATCTTTTTACAACAGCCCATAAACTCAAGCTATGTTGAAACCCATGCAGTTTTTGGTCGATGTCGAGACACTTGCCCTGTTTGGCAGTAGCCCCCACAGGAGATTAGCCTAAATAATGTCGCCCTTGATGAAGTGTGTTGATGTTGTCTGGTGCAGAGAGTATGACGATGAAGCCATGCCAAGCAGAGATGATCAGCTTGGCTTCCCAGCGCATCGCATACACACACACACACACAGCTGGGGACTGTGTGTGTCTACTGAAGGGTAAGAGTCTTCCATACCTCATTCGTCTTGCACCGCATGGTCTTGGTTTCACTGTCACATGCAGTCCGACTATCGGGACGCTCTGCTTCGAGTTCTTGCAGCAATTTATGTAGCATGAAGATGGTTTTGGCTCTTGCCTGGATCGGAAAAACATATACTGTATTGAAATATGAATATATATGAATATAATATACGGAAGCGTATATTCTAAGTGTAAATCTAAAAATATGTGTATTCAATTTAATTGATTTGTATTTAAAGGACCTCTGGGTATTTCAATAAGAACTTCTTTATTTTTACCTCAATGTCTGCCAGTCCAGGTTCTTTTACTTGACACCACCACTGGAGAACTGACATTGTCTGCAAAATTAGCAGCATTTTGGGGTCTCTGCAGCTTTGCATCATGTTCAATTGAGAGGACGGCCCCTGCTGTGCGTGCGTCGCTCTCTCCTTAATGTCGGTGGCACAGACCTCTTCCATAATATTATTTTCAATGACATTCTGAGCATCCAGGTTGACACACTCCCCAAAAATAAAGGGCCACATATAGGAATCACAAAAATCTTTTTGAAAGGAAAGACCACCTAATTCACTATCAGTCAGCAGTTTCTCCAGGTGTCCAATAAAGGCCAGCAACGTGCTCTGCAAAAGTGCCAGAGAGTCGTTCACAGGCCCCTGAAAGAACAGGTTCTGTCCTGGGGGTTGGGTCTTACCCGTATGCCGAATCCCTGTCTCTGGGATAGAAACAGGTGTGGAGGAATGGCCATTTGTGGGTGTTGTGGTGAGAAGTTGAATGGCTGAACTCACAATGCAGGCATGCTCTTTGAGAGAAAGGAGAGTTTCACAGTCTTTCACGGTCATCCCATGGAGACCTCTGTCCTCCTTTCTGCCCGATACTTCCCCTTGGACCAAAGGACTCCATTCACCACCCACAGGACCCTCTGGAGTGATTTGGCACACAGACAACATCTCTTTGGTCTGTGCTGGCCTCAAGTCCCTAAGGACAGAGCTCACGGCCACACCTGTGTTTGTTGCACCATTGGCTTCATTATCCTGTATGTACTCTGTTGTCACACTTTGTCCCCTGGCTTCCAGCTCCCACCCCAGGGCGACCTGGGAAACCTGCTTTTCCGACACTAATTCCATTGGCTCGTCCTCTTCCTCTTCCGTCGCACCGCCACATGTATCTCGCAGGTCGCTCATTTCTGCTCTCAGGCCACGGTTCTCCACCTCCAGTTCGACAATGCGTCGACTCAACAGCGTGGCCTCCTCTTCCACCAGTTTCAAGTGAGCCTTGACTTCGGCTTCCCTGGCTCGGGCATGGTTACCTTCAGGGAACTGGCTGGTGTCTACGTCTCCGTAGGCCGAGTGGTATCTCGCCAGCTCCACACGCATGCCTTCACTTTCTGATACCAACTTGGTCAGCTTCTTGCACATGAGCGCTAATTCCTCTTTGGCAAAGTGCAGTTGGCATTTGAGATCGGCGCTGTCCTCCTTAGGAATGGAGAAGGGGGAAGAAGAAACACCCCAACAACCCACATTAGATAGAAGGACACAATAGGGCATTTGTGATTGTTGGACACAGATACATTTGAGGTCAGGTATATATGTGAGATATGTTGTACCTCTATCTGTTGGGAAAGCCTCCTTTCTGCTTTACTGGTAGGTGATCTGACACTTCTCCTCTTCAGAGAGTTCTGGGGGTTTTAGAAAGAGCAAACTGGTCAAATTCGTTCTCAAACAAGAAGGTTTGAGAACCATCTCTGCCTTGGTATAAGAAGTAGGTTACAAAAACAGATTCCACTGCAACAAAACCGAGTCATATGATCTATGACTATAACCCTGAACTACATGAATGAGTTCACTTGTAAGTCTGAGTATGAAAGGAATTCAGGCTGCAGAGAGCTCTGTCTCAGGATGCATTGTCTGGACAGAAGACACAAGGCTGGAGGTCATGCTTTTATAAATAACTATACGCAGAGGTTAGAGGTGAGGATTATGAGACGTGTTGTCGCCTTGACATTTTCAAGGTTTGTAGACGAATAGGCTCATACGTGATGTAGAAATAGGAGAGCTAATAGGATGTTACTATTTCCAAGTTTTCCGGGAAAACATTCAACTGTGCCCTTTGCTTGAACCTAAGGACATACTGTGAGGTGTTTGTTAAAGTAAAAGTGCTATGAAAGTAATTGTCTTTTGAAAATCTTTGTGTTCTTTTGTTATTCTTCAGCCATTTGTTGGTTTGTGACGTTTTTTGCTGCTGCTGGCCAACAGGACCAGTCTAGTGTTTGAAAGTATTTAAAATGTCCGTCCTCCTTCCCATCGATCTAGCATACGTCCTGTGGTCCTAGATTAGGTCACCTAAGTGGATTTCCCTCACGGGATCAGAGAGAGCAGCAGCTGTCCCGTTTGAGTGGGCCAGGCAAAGTGTAGGCCAAGCCATCGAATCCTGGATTAAACCCAACACGTGTGTGCAGAGTACAGCATCATCCACACAAAGACAAGGCTTCAAGATTCAAGATTCAATAAACATCTTGAATCTTGAATCTTGATCAAGGCAGAAGTAGCAACAACAAAGAAACAACAGCAACAACAACAACGACAACAACAACAAATAAAGGTAGAAGGACAAATGCAAACCAGGACATGGTCCGTTATAGCTATACTGAATAGCTAGCTATAGCTGTAGTTGTAGGTCAGTATGTCAGTGTGCAAACACTATTTAGCATTCCATAATACATGCTGATCCTGATTTAGCCTAGCTTAATAGAAACCAAATGAGAGAAAGCGGGAGAGAATCTATTTTTGCAATCTATATGTTGCTTCTCTCTCCCTCTCTCTTTCTCTCTCTCTCTCTATTTTGTGGGAATGTCAGCTGTGCCTAGAGTTCAGGCTTCAGCATACCAAGAGGCTTCACCCCACCCAGGCACCAGTCAGCTGCTGGCCGTGCCCATAGCTCATATCCTTGATGTGGTCCAGGGTCAAGCGCCATCTGACATCAGAGCAGCGCCAGTGCATGGGGAGACAACAGCATGATATGGGGGCAGCTGTGTAGAGTAACCCTGGTTGAAATGGGTGATAGACTGCAGGGATATGGGTAATGTTCCTGTGGTGTAGCGTGGCCACCTCCTCTGATGGCCATGGCGAGGTTAAAGTCATACTATAGGGCAACTATATACTAAAGAGCTAAATATATGGAAGTGGCACCTCTTTGGAGAAGACTTTGTCCACTTCAGTCTGCAGCACCTGCTTGGCCACCTCCAGCTCCTGGGTCCTCTCTCGGAGGGCCTCGTTCTCGACTTCCAACAGGGATTTCTTCTTCTGCACACACTCCAGCTCATTCCGTAAGCGCAGAGAGACACTCTTTGCAACCTATCGGCAAACGCAATTATTAATGAAAATACCGAAAAAACGACCATGTGAGAAGTATCCACAAAGTCAAGGAATGACGTAATAGAAAGTAACAGTGCTGCATGTTTCTTAACTGTTCCACATAAGTAGAGGAAATGATTAAAGTAAGAATGCACCACCATAAAGGACAAGGAAATCATAGCAAGTGTGAATGTAGTTTCATTGTTTAGAGAAAAGCGAGGGTATCAAATGGCCATCCCGTGTAATCAGCCCGATGTAAAAGAAACCAACCAGCAAAGTGATAATCCCCAGCCAATGCGTTCCTTCCATGGCGCTTAATCTCGTATACGTTTTAGTTTTAGGCATCTATTTCGTTGGAAACAATCGACCACATAATTATACTTTGGTTTTACGAACCTACAAACAGGATGTAGGAAGAAGAAGAAAGAATGTTCCCCATTAAGCATTTTGTGGCACAACCCAACATCAGGATGTGGCCCATCCATGAGTCATGCGGCTATTGACCAATTACAGCACTGCCTTGTTTGTGAGTGAGAGTCTAAGTGAAGAAATATGTGGAAGGTTAGTGTTCACTTGGATGACTCCAATCAACATGATTCCCTCAAAAGCCTATTGGCGGAAGGCTCTTAAAACACAGAGAGAGAGAGAGAGAGAGAGAGAGAGAGAGAGAGAGAGAGAGAGCGAGAGATCCGATCTGACCTGACCTTGGTATCATGCTCCAAGCTTCTGACCAGCTCCCCGTCCACCTGTCCAGTTTGGGCCACCCTGATGCTGCGACGCTCTGCCTTGCGGAGTCGGTACTGCAGGATGCGACAGGTCTTGTTGGCCTGGTCCAGCTGCAGCCGCAGCTCCTGCAACTGGTACACCTCGTCCTCTTGGAACACGTCACGCATCTCCACCATCTCGCAGCGCAGCTCCTCCATCTCATCCTATGAGGGGGGACACGGGAAACACATCTCAAGACCTGGGAGTAGGACTATCAACTTATACACCTGTCGTTCTGTTGGAGTGCATTACACATTCTCAGTCACACACAATAACTTCATATTTTAACTGCGAGAGGCAGACGTGTGGGCAGAGTGCCCAAATACTTTTTCAGTTGTTTACATTTCTACTTTGTTCACTATATCATGGTTCCACAATCAGCAGGATACAGGCCCTATAAATTATAATAGGCCTATACATTATTCAACATATGGTAATACAGGGATTTAAGACGCTAATGTACAGTATATTCGTGTGGTTGTAATCATTGCTATTGGACATCGCGTTTAGCGACAGGCTTTCGGCCCGTCTTAACTTTCGACGCGTCCTGAGTGTGTTCGTCACGCAGTCCCGAGTCGGTAATTGGGATCGGCATGCGCAATTAAGAGACAATCCGCTCTGCTGTCATAACGCTGCACATCGGACACGTGTTGTAACAGAGTAGGCTAAAGACGCTATACACAATATTCTAAAGGACTTTTCAATAGGCCTACTTGGCATTATAGCTATAGTTATTATATATAGGCCATTTAAAAAAAAAAAACATTCTTACTTTCAAATATTCGTTTTCTGATCTCAAGTCGTCGACCTCCCTGATCAGATCTTCAGTTGTCTCACCCATCATCACATGTGGATAGTTTTCTGACACGTGAACGACTCCCAGAGACACTAACGCTAAATCAGGGCAATCCTGGCCAACGGTGTCGCCGTCCTTGCATTCCCTCAAGGTGTAGTCACCGACTCGTCCACTGCCGTACCTCACAGACGCTCTCCCGTCCGCCCAACTTAATTCAGTGTCAATACTTTGAGCGTCTGGCTTGCTGCCCTCCGACGTGCAATCAGACATGTCCGAACTACTGTCAGAAGAAGAGAGTTTCCCAGATACACAGCCAGAGTCTTTGCTGTAGTCCTCCGACGCGTTGCTGGCATCGGACAGTTTCCTCTGCGCGCTCCCACTCGCTGGGCACCCGTCGCTGGACACACTTTCTACGACGTTTCCCGGCCGCTTTCCCTTTCCCATCAGTTTCACGTCCGTTCCGGGGTCGGGCTGAGTTCCCCGTGAGTCGTTGTCCAGCCGTGTCTTAGAGCAGGAGCTTCTTCGGGAATCTTTAGTCACTCTCTTGTTCTGACTGGCGCCCTGCTGTTGCGCCCTGGGTGGATGTTGGCACCGGAGTGCCGGCTTTGTGCCCTTGTCTCCCCTGTTCATCGTCTTGTGTCCAGTTGTCACGGTTAATTAGTTGTTCGTGTTACTGTCGCACAACTGATAAAAGGGTTATCCCGCAGACACAACGTTGCTGTACTCACTTCGCTTCCAGTCTTGAAACTCTGACACCGAGGCGTGATGTTGGTAACTCATGCCTGATGTTCTCCGCCCACATGCCCGGCCATTGTGAGAGCTCATGGCTTAACTCCACATATTCGACATTTTAAAAAAAACCAAGCCACATTTTGCGCGAGAAAGACAACCGCAACATGGCACTTATATGACACTTTCCATCCTTCGAATAGGATATGTATCATTCCCCATGTCATTTAATTGTAAAATGTCCATCCATATGTATTTTCCAAAACATGGTGACAAATAATTCCAAAACAAATTGACTGACATGTAGGCCTACTCAAATCACAGGTTTGATGGGCTTAATAATATTATAATAATGTTATATTATATTATATTACATTATATAATAATATATACTATTATATAATAATATATAATATTATATTATGTCATATAATGCAACACAATATAATATTTTGACCAATATATCAGTGATATAACATAACTACAGGTACCGAATACAAAACACAACTGAAGCCATTCTGTGCGCTCTAGTTCTAGCAGCGAGGGCTCTGATAGGCCGATCGAGCCATCGTGATTCTGGCGGTGAAGGCTCTGATAGGCTGATCGAGCCATCACGGTTCTAGCGGTTGAAGGCTCTGATAGGCTGACGGAGCCACCAGCGACGTTGCCCTTGACGCCCTCTTCCGCCCAGTTCCTGTAGCTGTGAATTGAGGAATGTTTATGTTTTAGTGCATCGTATCGGTGACGATTAACAGGTACTTTAAACGTAATCTCGTATTTGTGTATCCTCCATTGTTCCATCGGCATGTATTTGCCAGTCTTTGGGGATAAAGCTCCACATTAACATCACTCTGGTTCTTCGGCTTGTTTTCCAGTGCAGTACCAAGGCTAACGGGGCTAGCTACCCCACTAGCTACTCAGATTGCTAATAATAGCTGGGAGCCGGTTAACATGAAGATCTATCGTTCGTGTTAGTGCCATGTGTTGTTGTAGATGTGTCGGCCGATACTGAAACGGGTTGTCAATGTGTTGCAGGTGTCAAGTGTTAACCTTTCTTCTGTGATGCTCGCTGAGAGGCTGGGTCGCGGTAGTGACAGGCCGGCGGAGACATGAGTGCCCAGTGACCCTACAGGCTACGCTCACTATGAACAGCGAAGAAGAGTTCTACGACGCCGAGACAGGTGCCTTTTATTTAACCTTTGTTTATTCAGGAAGTCTCGTTTGATGTCAGACACCTCTTTTTTGATTGCAACACAATCACACACATTGACATACAGACACATTGTATTAACATATATACGATGGCAGGGATTGCAATGCAACTGTAACCATGACTATGTCTACCCGCATGTCTTGTTGCAGGGCTGGAGTCAGATGACTCCTGTGAGGTAAGTTTTAAGGATGCCCTGGTGTTTGACAGCAAGCAGGCCAAGGATGGAAGCACAGCACAACAGAATGGAGTATGGGAGCGAAGGTGAGGAAATGTACTGAGACACGTTTAAGTGACTTATTGTGAAAGTAGTTTTGGGAGGTTGGTTGGAAGCTTTCGTTGTAGGACATTTATGGGAGTACAGCCTTGTTGTCGCACTGTTGTGCCATGGAACTGAAAGAGTAAAGAAAGCGTGTGTCTTTCTTCAGGGTGCTGTAAAACCGGTAGCCCTTTTAGAGAGGGCTGACTTATGACCATATCTATTTATGTTCTACAGTGTGTTCCATATTTAGATTGTAGTTATTGTTGTGCAATTGTAATCCTATATTAACGGTCACTCTTCTATAGTTCAAAAAATTACCAATAGGATTGTTTTCAATGTTTACTTATTTATTTGTATTGTCTCATGACTATTTAATGAACAGGAAAGTGCTGCCTGCAGATATGATCTCCAGAAACAATTTCAGTATGTGGAGTGTGTTGAAGAAGTGCATTGGAATGGTGAGTCATTTCTCTTTTCATGCTTGTTCCCCTTTTTTTTTTGTTTTACTGAAATTGTAGAGACTTACATTTCCAAACTCTAGTGTCGGTAAGTTGGAGTGTGATGGTGCACTTTGCACATTGCAACACCTGGTTTATCAGTGCTAAACCGAACTCCGAAGGAGTGTATGATGCAAACAACAAGCAGGTTATAAATAAGGTGCAGCTAAGGATGTGGTTGGCCATCAAATAAATGCTTGCGTATTTAATTGATTTTCGTCTTGGGAAATGCTTTTTTTAATTATTATTATTAGGACACTACCGTGGACTAACTAAAGACAATTTGGCTGCATCAATTCTACATCAATTACTAATGAATTGTTTATTCTTCATATAGCCTGTAGAGGTTTTTCTCAAATAATACATCCTAGTTTACAGCTCAAGCATGTTATTCTCTTTGATTTTTGTGGTGCTTCAGGAACTGTCTAAAATTGCAATGCCGGTGGTGTTCAACGAGCCGCTCAGCTTTCTCCAGAGGATCTCAGAGTACATGGAACACACTCGCCTCATTCACAAAGCCTGCAGCTTGTCGGACTCCATAGACCGCATGCAGGTAAACATAATCCACAACCAACTGTCTGCTTTTGGCAAAATGTCACTGCTCATATTGTTTTTGAAATGATTATTTCTCACTAATAACCGCCCCATATATAAATCAATCCTATGCGGGTTATGTACTGCAAGTCAGTGTGACTTCAAGATCTGTCTTGTTTTCCATGGCAGGTGGTTGCAGCCTTTGCTGTGTCCGCTGTGGCTTCACAATGGGAAAGAACTGGAAAGCCTTTTAATCCTTTATTGGGGGAGACATTTGAACTAACAAGGTATTCGCAGACCAAAAGACTTGAATTATATATATATATATATATATTTATATGTGTGTGTGTGCATGCAATATACAATACATACATTCCAAATTGATCGGATGGATTATCAATTAATTTCCACACTGCGATATTATTCATTTGAACAATATGCTGTGGGGTTTTCCAGAGATGAAGACGGTTACAGATTGATCTCAGAGCAAGTGAGCCACCACCCGCCTGTCAGTGCCTTCCACGCCGAGTCTCTGAAGCAGGAGTTTGAGTTCCACGGCACCATCTACCCCAAGCTCAAATTCTGGGGCAAGAGCGTCGAGGCTGAGCCCAAAGGCACCATGACACTGGAGTTGTTGAAGTGAGCCCCGTATTTGAGCATGTAACACAGAACAACGGACATCTTCTTTTCCCCCTGATTGTGGTCTTGTTTTACGCATTGATTCGATGGAGTCAGTTTAGCTGAGCGACGGGACTGTTCTGTGAATGTCTTCCAGGCATAAGGAGGCGTATACCTGGACAAACCCTATGTGTTGTGTGCATAACATCATCCTAGGAAAGCTCTGGATCGAGCAATACGGAACAGTAGAGATAGTCAACCACAGGTACGGTCCAATAAAACGCCATATTGTATTTGGAACAGCAACTGTTTTTGTTTGTTGTTGTTGTTGTTTGATTTCTTGTTTTGCATCTGATTTGTCAGTACGGGAGACAAGTGCGTCCTGAACTTTAGACCGTGTGGCATGTTCGGTAAAGAGCTGCACAAAGTCGAAGGCTACATCCAAGACAAGAGGTGAGAGCATAGCACCGGCTATTGGCCCATGTAAAGTAACGCATACAGCCGTGTTGGTTTTAGCTGTGAGCTAATGTTTTCATGACCTCGCTCGCTTGTGTGTTCAGTAAGAAGAAGCACCGTGTGATCTACGGGAAGTGGACAGAGTGTATGTACAGCGTGGACCCCAAGGTCTACGACGCCAACAAGAAAGCAGAGAAGAAGGCCGGGGGCATTTCCAGAAAGCAGAAGCAGGTGAGAGAAGCTGTTCTTCATAGCCCGTTTCAACTCGACTGATGGAACACACACACACACACACACACACATTTCCACCGACCTCAGGCTGAACAGTTCAATCAGGTCTCCACATGGTTTGCAAATATTGTATTTTTTGTGTTTTACTGAGCGTGAACCAAAAAAATTAACAATCCAAATTTGTCAAACGTTATCTTTTTCTTTCACGATTCCGTGCAGTGGCGTTAGTGGAAGGTAAGGTCAAAGCACCTTTGATATGTTATGGTATGTAGTGTTCCACTGCTGTTGTCTTCTTCCTAGTCTTTGTTCCTGAGTGTACAATCGGTTCATTGCCGGCAGCCAATCCACAATGCCTGGCAATGACCTATTGCATCGTTGATTGATGCGTTAGTTTTGTTGTCACACGTATTCTTTGGTAGGAGCAGGTGAGTGCTGCTCTGTATTGGTCTGACCGCTGCGTGTTGCCATGTAGGAGAACTGTGCGGAAGGCGATGAGGCAGACGAGATGCCGGACGTGCAGGAGACTGTGACTGTGATACCAGGAAGTGCCTTACTGTGGAAGATTACGCCGCGGCCGCCACACTCGGGACAGGTGAAACGCATGCACACGCTAGTAACTAACATTCATTACTATGAAATGGATGTGAAATGGATACTCGGTCCCAAATCACATATGTATGTTATACCTTTCCTGCAGCATAGATCGACTGTATTAGTAGTTGTGTTGTTATTTAATTAGTTCTTGTTGCGTGACTTGACTTCAAAATAAAGGCTACATTCTGTTTCTTTCCCCATATATGACCCAGTTCTGATTGTATTGTAAAGCACTTTGAATGAGTGTTTTTTACTTCCCTGTGGCACAAATGTGATGTTAATCAGCTGACTTCCGCAGCTTCAAGAGTTTATATAGCTTCTGCCTGTTGTTTACATGGTGGTTCTTATTCAGTGGCTACTTGCATAGCCTCAGCACATCAAAACTGTCAATATGACAGCAATATGACATGTGTCTTATCCTCCTAGACTCAACAGTACAAGCATTAATTTTCTCTTGCGTAGATGTACAACTTCACCAGCTTTGCCCTGACACTAAATGAGCTGGAGCCGGGCATGGAAGGGCTGCTGGCACCAACAGACTGCCGTCTGCGGCCAGACCTCAAGGCTATGGAGGACGGAGACTTGGGTAAATGCAAACAAAAAAATACACACACACACACTCATAGGCAAAAAGATCTGTGGTCTGTCTGACCTATGTACTCAGTTCTATCGGCATCGTTATGCATGCACGACCATGGGGTTCAGTATATGCTTTGATGTTCAGTGTTAATTGTTCTGATCGGACTTTCAGATGGAGCAAGCATTGAGAAAGAGCGACTTGAAGAGAAGCAGAGAGCAGCCCGCAAGGAGCGCTCCAAAAATGAAGAGGAGTGGTCCACCAGGTCTGTGTTCTCCAGAGGAGCCTTGAGGCTTTCCATTCCCTATAAGGAGTGTTGACTGCCATGTAGCTGAGGAGGAAGCATCACAATGCAATTCTAATAGCTGGGTTTTCTATTAGAAGCTTGATATGCATCTTGTGTAAATTAGAAATTTGTATTTAAAGAACATCAGGAAATAAAGCTTTCCGTAAGATAAGCAGCAATCGGACAATATTCTGGCATCACCACGGTAGTTCGGTTTGCCGTCTCCTGATTTAGTATTATTCGAGTTGGATATTAATAAAGCTTCACAAATATTTCCCAGTTCTCCATAATGGTCTGCATAATCATGCCTAATTCGGTTTCATTTCGGTTCCTCGTTTCCATTCAGGTGGTTTGAGATGAGAATAAACCCTCATACAGGAGCTGAGGATTGGCTTTACACCGGCAGATATTTCGAACGCAACTTTGTTGAAAGTCCCAACATTTATTGACAAAAGTGACACGTGGCTCGTCCTCCTGGCGTTCTCCTGCTCCTACCTGATAGAATAGATTTGTATCCCTCTCATGATCAAATATTCAAACCTCTGTGATGTTGAAACGTTCACGTTTACTGCCAATATTGTTTTTCTTATTTCTTTTTTTTCCTCTCTGTTAGAATCTGTAAAAGTGAGAAAAGCTCCGATCATGTCAGGCAGAAGTGTTCTACATGACACGATACGGGGGGGGGAGCGACTATTTTAGAGTTTACTTAGTTGACTAATAGTCAGCCATGACTAGGATTCTGTCGAGGCTGTCCTTGTGCTGCCCATCTCAGATCCATTTCCACTAAGGGATTTGGGAAGTCGTGGCATCATACCTGGCGTGGCGACCATACTGGAAACAGAGGTGGTTCTGTGACCTGAGAGATGTAGTCTTGACCACGCTCCCGTCATGTAGACATGGCACACATTACTGGTGAGGTACATGCAAATATCAGGGGCCCGTTTTACATGTGGCTGGTACTTTTTTTATAATATAGCTATGAAAATGGATGATCTCATTTAGTTGGCAGTGCACTAAACCATCCCTCTATCGTCCACATGTGATTATTTTCTGTGACTAGAGAAACTAGATACTAAAGCTGCTTACAATGTTTATAAAGATATGTCGTCATCTGTAACATACGTGTTGAATGCATGCTAACCAAGACGGTTTCTTACACAACTTAAAGCCATAGAACTCGAAGATGGTCTGCACTGAACCATCAGCTGTACATGAATGTGTGTGACATTGTTAGACAAAGTGTTGACACAGTTCAGAGCGTATGGATTTTTTTGCCAGTCCGATACCAGTAGGATACAAAGAGAAATATTGTTGAAATCGTGTGTATAATTGTCATGAGTTTTTATTTTAGGTGTTTGTTTTTACATGTAGACCGTGCAGCACTGTAACATTTCTATGGCCGATTTTTTTTTTTGTTTCTTTTTTTTCCAGGTAACAATCAAACTTTCAGTTATCAGCCTCTAAATGACCTCTCTGTTTTACATGAATTTCCGTAGGCGTCATTGATCTGTTTTCCAACAACAAAGACAATAAGCTTTGCCATTGTTCATAATGTTAGATGGCAGACGATGCCATTAGAGATCACCTACCTATGCAAAACCCCCATTTATTCTCTCACCTTCTGAAATGTGAAAATGAGCTAAGATCACCCCTTTAATATTGTGTGTGTGTGTGTGTGTGTGTGTGTGTGTGTGTGTGTGTGTGTGTGTGTGTGTGTGTGTGTGTGTGTGTGTGTGTGTGCGTGCGCGCAAGGAATGCAACTGTTGAAATGAATGTTGATATGCTTAAAAATATTATACTTGCATATTCGTAGTCAATAGTGGGTTCCAAGCACTAATTCTGCATTAAACTGCACATGAGTCCCTAATCCTAACCCCCCCCCCCCCCCCCCCCCCCCCCCCCCCCCCCCCCCCCCCCCCCCCCCCCCCCCCCCCCCCCCACCACCCCCCCCCCCCCCCCCCCCCCCCCCCCCCCCCCCCCACACAC